>PVKM010042594.1:0-12753 GCA_004027735.1 Carollia perspicillata
AAACAGATTTTCCCAGAATACTTTGCAAATTATTTCAGGGGAGTACAGATTCTCTATGGGTCCATTTACCAAAGTTAATTTTAAAGGATGAAAGAAGGCTTAGAGAACTCACACAAAGTTCACATACCCTCATAACAATGTCTGCTCTTGAATAAGTTAAATGTTGGACAAATGATGAAGGCATCACTATAAATTATTTTCAATTACAAATTTGATAGTGTTAGAGAAACAGGATAAGTCCTTTTGCGAAATCCCTGAAATCCTAACTGGACTTTTGAGAAATTGAATAATCTAGAAAAATTAACTTATTTCTTTTTTTCTCCATTAAAATGTTTGCTCTCCACATCATACCTCTTTTACTGCTGAAATCAAGTATTTCTCTAGGTTCACTGTTAATAACATCATGTCCCATTTTGTGGTGCTATAGGGAAAAAGAGTCAAAATTGATAGAAAAGTCTACAATTAAAGGGTATTATTTAAGGGTATTATTTGACTTTGTTTAAGTAACATTTTATATCTATTTTATAAGTATTTGTTCACCAAATATGAGTCCTAAACTTTAATATCAAGTAGGAACTCTAGTACGAAGTATGAACTTTGGGTGATGCTAATGTGGGTTCATCAGTTGTAAGAAATGTGCAGCTCTGGTGGAGATGTCGCCAATCCAAGAGGCTTCAGTGCGTGCCTGGGAGCAGGGAGTGTATGGGAAATCTCTGTGCCTTCCTATTAATTTTGCAGTGAAACTAAGCCTGCTTTTTTAAAATAAAGCCTTTAAAATTGTTAGAGCTTGCTGCTCTTGCTGAGCAGGGAGGATGGTGTGGCTGCAGGACAGTGAGGAAGGAGAGCTGGCGAGGGAGGGAAGCACGATCTGGCACAGCTTTGAGGTCTCGGGAAGGGTCTTTTTATCTTGGGTGAACGACTGAGAAACCACGGAAGGAGTTTAAGTGGGGAAATGCTGAAAATCGTGCTTCTAAAATATGCCTCGGGCTGCAGTGTCATGAATGATAAAAAGTTTTAAAAAGTTTTAAAAAAAGAAAAAAGGATTCTGAGAACAATTCCTCAGAGGGAAACCAGGAGATATTTGGGGCAGAAACAACATTAGAATCTATTGCAGAAATACCAAAGGGCAGACTTTCCTAGAGACATGGATTTAAGCAAGTTAAAATGGAATCAGTTTTTAATTGCTTTATAGTTACAGTTGGCATGGTTATGAATTCTATTTATAAAATGGTGATTATAGGCTTAAATAGGACTCAGAAGTTTAATTTTTATCTAACACTAGACAGAGAACTAACAATACTTGAATACCTATTGTGCCAGGTACTGAATAAAAGGCTCATAAAATTTAACTTAATCTTCACAAAAACATGGGATGGTATTATTTTCACGGGTACAAAAACTGAGGTTCAAAGAGGATGATTAATTTATCCATCTTTTATAAAACTAGAAAATCGCAGAGCCAGAATTGAAATGGAGATTACACCATATAATACCTGGCCCACTTTCTCAATCGAAAAAACATCCCTTCCTGTCTCTTGGTCTGTCTGAGCTAGGCACTTTAAACACTTAACACTTTTGCTAAATCCCATGAGTCATTCATTTCTGTGTGTCTCTAGTGTCTTTTAAGATGCAGGACGAGGAATCCCAGGATCTGGGGACTTTTACCATATTGTTACATATCCACAAATGAGAGACTTTGGCAGATGGTGGAGTACCTGAGGAGTTAGATCCAAGATCAGGAGGGGGCTCCGCAGTGAGGGATGTGGGTGCTGAGCATTGATGACTCAAATTACAACCTGGATTTGACCTCATTTTCCAGCCCACTCCTAAATGCTTTATTTTTCCATTTTTCTTAATTCTTTTTTTCAGCTTTAATTATTTTGTCATAAGTGAGGATATTTTGTTGTTTGTTGCATTGTTTTGCCCTGCATTTCTCCACTTTTTTTTTTCTATTTCCACCCTAAGGATTAGTGTTGAAGCTGTCACAGAGGAAATCAAATATGTCCTACAAACCTATTTCGACAAAATGTGTTTTCATGGTGCCTACAGTCCAAAGGCCTGTAGAGAACAAAATACCCTTTCTGAGACGCACAGGGTTTGAACACATAAGGTTTCTCCACAGCCACATACAGCAGGCTGAGCTCTCTTTTACAGAGAGACGGTGGCATTTTCAATGATCTTTTACCAGATGATTAAAGGCATCTTCCTCCCTCAGTCCTCTGCACGGCTTTTTTGGTCTTCCTTTTTGACACAGTTGTTGATCGTGGTCTCCAGGGCCTTTGCCTGTCTTCCTCTCACCAGGTGGAGCTGGGCTTTTCTTTCCCTGCAGGGCGGTGCTCTCCCCTCGGAATGCCTTGTTCTTGCTGTGCGTGGGCCAGGTGCTCCTGTAGCCCACTCGCTGATGAATGCTTACCCGCCAGCTCTTCCCTTTCATGACTTTCTCATGTCAGTTCCCTTTGAAGACCTGGGACACTGGTTAGTGAATGTTCTCTGATGTTCCCAAGCATCACCAAAATTCTGACGTGTTCTAATTTCTAGCCAACTATGTTCTTCAGGAAACTCAGTGAACTTCTCTGCTTGTCATTTCATGTTGTTTGTTTTCACCAGACCATGGTTTTGTAAGCAGGCTTGCAGCATTTTCACTTTGTAAAATGTAGAGATACAGACTGTGAGATTTAAAATCAGACATCAAATTATTTCCTGGATTTGAATCAGGATTTCAGTACTTGTGAGCTCTGTGGATTTGAGGACGTTTAAACTTTTGAACCTCTGTTTTTCATATCTGTAAAATGAGGATAAGAACAGTACCTAACTCCCAGGACGGATGTGAGAATTACATGAGCTAGGTATGAAAAACACTTAACCAGTTCAATGTAGATTATTAAAAAAGAAACTACTTTATTTAAGAAACTGCCCTGAGCCATGGCTGGTATAGCTCAGTGGATTGAGCATGGGCCTGTGAAGCAAAGGGTCGCCAGTTCAATTCCCATGCCTGGGCACATGCCTGGGTTGCGGGCCCAGTCCCCAGTAGGGGACACATGAAGGCAACCACATATTGCTGTTTCTCTCCCACTCTTTCTCCTTCCCTTCCCCCCTCTCTAAAAATAAATAAATAAATAAAACATTTTAAAAAACTGCCCTGTTTTTCCAAATATATGAGCTTTGAAGTCTTTTGCACTTGGTCTGTTAAAAGGCTTCATACACTGAAGTCTTTTACATCCTTTGTCATTGTTAAGAATTAAAATAACCCTGTGCATTTGATAAATCAAGAATTCTTATTCTTAACTTTAAAAAAGGGAGTAGGCTCAGAATGTAAGGCAACTTGTTCATAATCCTGTAGCCAATGTTACCTTTTATGTGAAAAGATTGAGCTAAAACTTCCTTTTTATTGTCAGTTTAATGTTTTAAACAATATATATTTCCTTTCTAGGCTGACTTTAGCAGTCAACCTTCTCTTGCCTATTTCAGGCTCCATCATCTGTTCTAGGACTTACCAGAATACCATATCTGCAGTAGTTATCAACATGTATTTCTTCATTAAGTTTATTGAATGTTGAAGAGGAAAAATGTTTCCACTATATTTCAAAGTGTATTTCCAGTTATATTTCAGATAATTGCAGCAGTAATGTTTATTAACTGTCTTCTCAACCAAAGCATAAGCCATGGCAGCCTAGGAGGATGAACCAGGAAAACAGCAGGTACGCTTATTTTATTTTAGATATCATCAAATGCTCTTGGAGGCTCGGGGATTTGCCTTTCTCCTACATCCGCTGCCTGATATCTCTTACCTGACACTCCATTTTCTGAAAATTAAATTATTTGGGTTCCCCACAAACACCATGAACTTTTATGTTCATGTTGTTTCATTTTCCAGGGGTGCTCATTTTGTGTTAATGACCATCTGTTCAAGTGTAAGATACTCAAAAAGAGGATGAGTTTTTCATCTCTGGATTTCAGTGTCCAGGGTAGGCCCTGGTATATCAGGCACTCGTAACCCAACCACATATTTCGATCACTTATTCACTGATGCATATTAACCACAGAACTGTGCTACATGTACGCCATATGCTCTTTCTATATATTCTCAGTCTTCTCAGCAGCCATACCATGATGATGGCATCCAGCCCCTTTGACAGATGAAGTTATAAGGTCAAAGAGGGTGTTTACTTTGCTCAGATTGATACAGACTGCTCGGGACAGAGCTAGGAGTGGGATTTGGTGCTCATTTACTTTTATACCAATCTTGATAGGGACCACATTTTAATATCATCCATTTGCCTTGCACATTCAGCTGCTGCTGTGTTTCTGCATGTGATCTATATAACATGTGCACATGTATTTGTCACATTTGTTATGCCCACAATGTAATTGCAAATATGGGGATATGGCCAACACCATCATAATGGATCTATGCAATCACCAGTTTCTTAAATTTCTGTTTGGGACAAGGATGTCTTGACATAATATGCCTCTGAATTTTGTTACTTGTCAACTATTTTCAGGATATAAACATGAGTCACAGTCTGCCTGGCAATTGTCACAGCCTCTCTGCAACTATCTTTGAGAGATCAGAATATCAGATACTTTTCTATGTAAAATATTGCCTTGTGTTGTAAAAAGTGGCCATACCCATTTCCATTCCCGTAGTCTTCATGTGTGTGTTCAGGGAGACCTCGTAAGCCTAGGGATTCTACTGAAGAGCTCAGCTTTTTTACTTTTTACTCCAAAGGTCATTAAGGAAGCACAGGACTTATAAGCAAAAACATAGACACATGAGTGTCTATACTGAGCTCATGAAAGTCACAAAGATACTATCAGTCTCTTGAATCTGAAGCTACCTTTGGACTGGCCAACCTAAGTCAGTGGTCTAATTTATGAGAATTCAACATAAAATAAAATGTCATTTCTAATGGGAGAAGCTGGGCTAGTTACTGGGTATTTGGGCAGTGTGGAGAGAATTGAGAAGTTGAAGCAATAATAATAATTGTTATAAATAATACTAATTATAAATAATTATAAGCAATTATAATAATGTTTTGTGGTTTTATAGATTATTTGTAGTATAACCTATAAAAGGGTGAAGGCTAGGTAGTAGGTTTTGGAGATGAATGTAATTAGGTTTTAAGACTGGCTAACTCATGTCTTCCCGGTGTGACTCCAGACAATTTCTTTAATAATGTCTTATCTAAGTTTACTCACTGATAAATAACAACTAAGTACATACCTTCTAAGGTTATTGCAATGATTAGAGATAATAGCTATAAATCAATTAATGGGTGAAGAGTAAAGGTGTTTGTAACTGACTCTATTATTTTTAGTATTATTATAGCTGCTATTATGAAAGAGTTCCTTATGTAGGTGAAATAATTAATTCTCCTACCTCAGTGGAAGATTTCTTTGATTTATGACATCAGTGTGCATACATGTTCCATGCACTTATGTGTGAGTTGTTATCTGTATACATATATTCACTTGATTTGAAATTTTTATTATGTATATTTTAACACATTACTTTTATGAATCTATTCTAAACCTGTTTTCTGATTTATTTTAATCTCACATCAAGAATTTATTTTTAATGACAACATCCCAAGTGCATTAATTACCTTGAAAGTAAAACTCATCAGAAATGACATCAGTCTTTTCTAACCAACACTGCGTAAAATAGTGTTAAAACTACTCTTTTTTTATTCATGTTAAACTATTGAAGAACAAAAATAAATAACAGAATGACATTTACTTTAAATATATAAAATAATTAAATAACAAAGGTTTAAGTGATTGTATATCAAGGTGACCTCAGAATGTATACCAGGAAGAACTTGAAATAGACGCCCTAGTTTACATCACTGAATATTGGTTAGCACTCAAATCTAAACTGTGAGAAAAGTGTAACTGTGGTCTGTTTTTGAGAATATAACTTAAACTGATTTTCTTAGAGAAAATCAACTAATACTTGTCTGGCCATTTTATGTTGCTGGGTTTAAGACCTGGGTTGCTTATTTTCTTTCTGGCTCAGTGTGTAGAATCTTGACATTAAGCCACCTCTGAGAGTGGACATTGACATTTCTGAAAATGACAAGATCCAGCAATTACTGCTAAAATGTTTCCAAGAGTAAAATGTATAATATGAATCAGTGAGTGAAGAAGTAATGCCTTGTTTTCTAACAGCTATTATTGACAATGGTAATGGTCACCAGCAGAAGTCAAACTGATTAGAGAAAGAAAAAAATAAAGCTGTATAGTCTTAATCAAAGCAAGAGTTTGAAAATCTAAAACTATTTTCAACTGACTTTGATTAGTCACCTTGATGAAATCATCTAAATCTCTTCACCAAATCATTTCCTTTGCCAGTTGAACTCAATGATGCTATATACTAATAAAAAAATAATACTGACATATTGCAATTCAAATTTAGTGTACTTTCAGCAATGTGTCTCTAAGAAAGTTATTTTGTTACAGAAACTATATTTTAAACTCAACAACTATAATGTGCCCATTATTTATCAGGTGTTGGACTAAACACGAGGAATAAAAATAAGTGTAAAACACCATAGTGCCCATGAAGAATCCTCAATCTAATGCTTTTAATGGGAAGCCAATCTGCTTAATTTAAATCTATTGTTAAATGGCAAATTTCAATTTTATGAACAAAGCACCATTTACCTTATGTAATTTAAAGTAATATAATGACCTTTTTATTATGCAATACAATTTTAATGTAAATTAATGGTATGAATAATACCAAACCTATAAAAAGAAACATGATCTTAAGGTATTTGGAATTATCCACTTACAAACAAAAATCCAAATCCATAGATCATATTATAAGGTATAAGTATTCAGAATCACAGTTCTGAAAATTATTTTTAGTGTTAAATAAGTTAAATATTCTCCTTTTCTACAAACTGATACCCATAGAAGTTATACATCTTTCCAAGGATGCAGAATTTATTAGTGGTAAAACAGGAACCAGAACCCAGGCTTCTTACCTTACAGATTATTTATTACATTACTTATTATATATCATATGACTAAAATTTTAACTCTTGAAATATTCTAGAATAACTTTGTGGAAACAAATTAAATTTCAGATTGAACGAGAGAGAAGAGATTTATAGTATTCCATAATGCAGACTATCCCTGTACCATTTTAGGTTCTCTACACATTCATGTTTGTACCAGTGAGTTATTGTTTGTAATATTTATTTTTATTTGTACTTGCTCCTGATAACCAGTTTCCAAATAATGGATTCCTGACACAATTAGGAGAAAGTCTAATTTCATAAGTGGGTATTACAAAGCCATTTGCTAATTACAAGGCCTGTTCTTATCTTTCTTAAATTAATTCTTAGCCCTGTCCTCTTCAAATTATTCACAACAAACCGCAGGGACCATTGGCAGCTTCTGTCAAGATCTCCCATTTCTAGGCTTTACTCTGACTGCTCATTGGCACATAATTTCCTTTACATCCTCTTTGCATGGATAATTCTTCAAACCTGAGCTTAGCTATTTCTTCCCCCAGAACTCCTGGATATCCCTGCTCTACTAGAAGCCTTCCCTCTTTATGTGCTCCCATCATGCCCTGCAGATCTCCATCTAAGTATGTCTATGTAACATTGCAGGTGCCTGCTTTGTGTCTCTCTTACCTACTAGATGGTCCATGCTTGTGCAGTGCTCACTGTTGTACCTATAGCAATTGATTTAGCACATAATAAGAACAAAAAGTAATGATTGATATTATATGAAAAATTAAGATGTCAATATGGCTTTTGTAAAGAATATTATTGTATTTTGAGTGGTTGGTTAACCTCTTTCTGGTATCATCCATATGAAATATGAGTCAGTGATATATGTCCTTAAAACATATTTTCAATGTAACAAATCAAGAGAGACATCTAAAAACATTGAAAGGGATGTCTGAAGAGATATCTGAAGATAGACATTTAAAACATGAAGAGGGATATAGAAATATAAAAAATAAAGAGAAAAATCTGGTATTGTTTCATGGAAGTAATTTCAGAAAACCTTGATCTTCTGAAAAACTGCATTTGTATTTATGATTAGAGCATAAAATTTCATTTTGGGTTCAATATTTGTCTGACAACACTCACAAAGTGGTTGAAAGGAAGTAGAACTCATATGCAAATTATTTCTGTTTCTAAGATCATTTATACTGTGGACTACTAAAAAATGTTGATGTTGAAAACCATCTTAGAATCATCATACTCAATCAAGTAGCAAAGGAGAAAACTAGGTTAAATTAGTCTCACAAGATTAGACAGCTGGTTTGTGGAAGAGCAAGAACCCGAAGCCAAGTCGCTGATCTCCCCCTCAAGAGCATTGCAAACCCTGCCACATACAATAGCAATAATAGGCATGTTTTTAAGTGTCTTAGGTCTTGCAAATATGTTTACCCATGTGGAAGGATATTGATTTTAATGGTAAATGCAGAAAAAAACGTAACTCTAGATATTTACTCTTACAGATTGAAAAAGTTCTTGGAAAATGAATGCATTTTTAAATTTAATTTGGGAGCCATGATTAAGAACAGCTGTGTTAAGAAGACTGCACTTTCTGACTTTGGGTTACTACTAGGGCTAGTTTAAACAATCTTGATACTCATTTATTCAAGAAATTACAATAGGAAAAATCATATATTGCCTACAGAATAGAGCTACAATTTCTTAACCTAGTATGTAAGGTTCCCTAAAATATACTTATTGTATGTAATATCTGAATGCCCATCCCCAAATACATGTTTATCCTCAGTATGCCAAGAGTCTTCTCTGCCTTTGGAAGACTATTGGCAAATAAATTTAGATAGAAGAAAATATAAGGAAGATGTTGACTATCAACTAAATGCAAGTCCTTAGGTGCTCTCATATACATTATTTCATTTCAGTCTTTAAAAAAACTCACAAAGGAGTTTTCTTAGCTTTTCTATTTTAAATATTAAAAACTTGGGGGCTCAGAAAGATTTCACAGGATAGAGCATGAATTTAATTTAATTATTTTAGCTATTATTCCAGTGCTCACACAAATTTCTTCCATAGTGCTTGTGAATCCAAATGAGTTGGCAAATTCCCAAGCATCTGAACAATAATTCAAGTTCAAATGAGGCAATGTGTGGACCTCAGATATTGTCAACAGAAACAATTCAAGTCTGCTGATGACAACAAAGATAATCATTGATGTGAGTTAAGATAGGTAAATTCAGCTCTATAAATTTCCTTATCTGAGAGGTAATCAGGATCAGAAAGTCTTCTTTTAGTATTGCTTTGTCGGAACATATTAATATTGAGCCCTTCTCAAATCCTGGGTCAGTAGCAGTAGATTAACAAATGTAAGCAAGGATAGAGAATAGATCAATAAAATCATTCACTGAATGGCAGATCCAGGAGGTGGCAGAGGAGACAGAGAAGCTAGAGGAAAACAAAAAAGAACTAAAGAAAAGAGAAATCAAGCGACAGGATGATCTTACATGAAAGAAGAAAACTGTGAAGTAGATATATTCCAGGAACTGCAGAACCATTGTTAACCTGTAAAAGGAAAGTGTGATCTTGCTCACACAGAGCAGCGATATGAAAAGATTCTTTATGGAGCCTAGCCAATAGGTCCCTCTGAGAATTCCAGCAATTATGATGATCTACTTGAGCATCTAATTTGCCCAAGTACACAATAGAGTTTGAATTGAGATGGTCAGTTTGTAAATGGTGTGGGTAAAAAAACAGATTTTTAAATGTATGTCTCAGAGTTTAACTCAAATCAGTCTTTAAAATTTGAAACAGCAAAGGTGATCGTGGTCTTGAGTGATCCAAGCTTACTACAGAAAAGGGGAGAAATGATAGATAGAGATAGAGATAGACATAGAGATAGAGACAGAGATAGAGAGATGGAGGGAGAGAGAGGGAGAGAAAGGAGAGATAAAGGTTTAGGGTTAGGTGGATGGAAGTAAAGAGTAATGGAGAAAATAATGGCAATAATAATAATAATGGTAATAGTTTTTATACAACAGTCATTTGGGATACTTATTTCTATTTTACTTTCCTTATTTGTAAATTATAATAATTTTATACCTGTTTTATTACTTTTATTTTTGAGAATTAAGCACTCTCAGCTTAAGTAGATGATACATATACATAAGATCAAAAAGTCATTTATTTTCTTTGTAATCTTTTACATGTTGTATGGTAAATAAACCAAATATAAAATAGAACTGCAGCTGAAATATAAAAGTTACCTAAGTGATATACAGAAATTAATGAGTATGAACTAGTGGAGGGAGGGTTTGTTTTGTGCAAATAAATTAGGAAGTGATTCATGGAGAAAACATCAGCTGAGTGAACTGTAAGAGTTTCTTTCTCATTTCTTCAATGAGAAAGAAAGCATTCTCTGTGTGAGCAGAGGCATAGAGATGAGAAATACTAAGCAAAGATTGACAGAGCTGGTGATTCTCTGTCGGTGATGGTAGTAAAAACACACATGGGGAAATGAAATGGAAAAGTTGGGTTACTGACAGATTAAAGAATCAAATGAATAACAAGCTGAAGTATTTAAACTTCACTGTATAGACAGACAAGCGATTTTGCAGACTTCCAGGCAAATGCATCACTTTAGCAGAACTGCGCTTTAAGAAAAATTGTAAACAGTCATATATATGATAATTTAGAGATGGCACTGATGATGGAATATTTGAAGAATAGTTTCCATTCATGGATATTTGCTGAGTCTAGGAGAGAATTATTTTTCTCTTTAATATTTTAGGGTATTTTGCAAAACAGGCTCATGAAGAGTCTATAAGACCAATGAATTCCTATCCATTGCTTCCACCTATTTTTCCACTCTCTGACTTGCTTTCTGCTAAAATTTCTAAGTTAATATTTAATGCAAAATGGAATAAAACTAAAAACAGACAAGCAAAAACTTTGACAGTAAAAGCTTTTCCAAAATGTGACATTACTCACTTTATCTTAGGAGGATAAGTAATCTAACAAATGTGCAGTCAGAAGTGAGTTAACAATAAAATTCAACTATAGTTTCTAATTATGGCTGATTGGAAATATTAGTGTTCTTGCATTGGCAGTTTGTGTACACTGATTCTTATAAACTTCTCTTTCAGTCTGTTCTTATTTGTTCCTTGGATATTGAAACTTCCTGAACTGGTCTTAGCCCTCCATTACTTATAGACTGAGTATAAAGAAGCTAATATTTATCAGAGGAAATACTGTAAGTATCAGAAGATACTTATAATATCAAGTTGGAACAGATGATGCCAAAGAGCATTCATCTAGGAAGAGGCAGATATGGAATCACAACACAGTTGGCATAACTAAAAAAAAAAGTGTGACCATTCTACCATAAACTGCTATTTCCTTCAGCAAAATGAGGCAACTTAAAACAAAATACCCAGAGTCAGAAAGCCTGACAATATTGGCATTTTAACAAGATTTGGGGACATACATATGGCTCTTTGTTTATCTGAAAATATGTAAGAATAGTGGTTAAAACTGGAAAAAGTAAAAAATACTGTGATTATAGGTAATAAATACACAATGATATCTAAAGAGAGTTGGATTAACATAAACTTTTTATAGTAACTCCTCAAAAATTCTTATCAAAAATTAAAACTACATTTGTAGTTATTTCAAAGTAGAACATCTGCATGTAATAACATAAAATAATTAAAAGATATAAAATTACGATTTTCAGAGAGTATTTTCCTAAAAATTAATCAACTAAAGTTATTAAGATTTTTAAGTGAGTTTAATAATACTAGCAATAGTCCATGAGAAAATACATTAGAATAAAAGTGTTTTTACATATTCTCAATAATAGGAGAAAATATCTAAAATAGCTAAAAAGGAATTGTGAAAACTCATATGAATAGACAAATTTTAAAACTTTGGAATTTAATGAAAAACATGAGTAAGAAGAATGAGTCTCACAAAGGTATCATGGATCCTCAAAATTATGTGTATATCCTTCTAAGCCACCTATTGTAGATTATGTGTATTTGGAAAGATTTATATATTTTAAAGATATAAAATGTGCATGAGCTACCTTACCACACATTTTAAAAGATATATTAAATCCAAACACTCCAGTCTCCCACAAAACAATAAAGATTAATACGTGGGTTTTAATTTAGTACATAGTAAAGATAGCATTTGAATCTGTAAGTAAAATGATAGCTTACACAACATTTGGTGATGAGACAAAAAGCCTAAATTATGCCAATTTATTTTTAGGAAATAATCAGATATGAGAAAAAATTAGTAATAAAATGTTAATTGCAGCACTCTCTGAGAAAATAAGAGCCAACTTAAATGTTTAAAGCACTATCTTTCTCAGGCAGAGCACTCACCTTCAGGCAGCATCAGCCTGAGGAGAAACAATAGCCCCACCTACAGGAATACCTCTGTGGAGCTCTGTGCCCTACCCTGTGGAGCTTAAGCCAGGCTGCTGAGTGCAGCTGGAGGCTACTTCAGTGAATAATTCTAACTGCAAAGGTGGATCTCTGGGAGCTCTGAGACTTCAGTTGATCCTCCCCTAGGCCCAGTGCTGGTAAAAGCTGGCTTTGGTGTGTAGTCTTGTTCTTTCTGCACATATCCAGGCCCAGGAGAGGGAGCCAAAAGCTGTGGGTTGCTGGTAGCTCCATACAGGTTGCCCATGGCCAGTCACAGGCAGCATCTGATGTAATTCTGCACCAGAGTCTTTGCAGATCTACATAATGCATAGAAACAAATACAA
>PVKM010042595.1:0-12767 GCA_004027735.1 Carollia perspicillata
ACCTCCACAAGGTTAATTCTCCCAGCAATGATGTGACAATGTGTATGCAGTATTGCCTATCAGGGAAGCTTATCCAAATCATGGCATCCAGAATATTTACTGGAAGTTGGTCATGTGAGCATGGCTAACTACCCGTGTTAGCCCCTTCAGAGGGCAAGCTGATACCACTTGGCCCAAGGTTTCCACCATAAATCCCATTATTAGCATAAACTTTCTGACCTGTCCTAAAGCCTCAAGTAAACAGAGACACTCTTAACAGGCAGGATGTTCCAAGAGCTTAATAGGTTGTCTGCCAGGAGCGAGGCCAGAGTTGAACCTTTCCTTGAAATGTGCAGAATTTGGACCTGCCTAGTTAATCCATCATGGCATAATATACTCTTACAAATCAATAAGAAAAAGATAGTATGGTAGAAAAGTAGACAAATGACATGGAAGGGTAATTTATAGAAGAAAAATATAAAGGCTAAAAATATAAAAAGCTCTGCTTCACATGTTATCTAAGAATTGCATGTTAAAGCAGCAGTTAAACACTATTTATATATTAGATTTTTTAAATCCTTACTCAAAGACACGCTTACTGATTTTAGAGAGGGGGAAGAGAGGGAGAGAGGTAGGGAAACATTGATGTGAAAGAGAAACATTGATCTCATACTTGCCCTGACTAGGGACCAAACCTGCAACCCAGGCATGTGCCTTGACTGGGAATTGAACCTGTGACCCTTCAGTTCACAGACAACGTTCAAACCAGCTGAGCCACACTGGCCAAGGCTATGTATTACATTTTAAAAGAATAATGCCTAACACTGGCTAATAGTCACTCTCATATACTGTTGATGCAGATATATCAACAGTATATGAGATATACTGGCCCAGCAGTTTCTGGCCAGCAGTTTCACTTCTAAAAATTTATCCTAAGGAAATAAACAAACAAAATTTTGCTAAAACTGTGGAAGGAAGCAAGCAAGCAAGCAAGACCCAGCCAGTATGGCTCAGTTGGTTGAGCATCATTCTGCAAACCGAAAGATTGCCTGTTACATTCCTGGTTGAGACTCATGCCTGGGTTGCTGGTTTGATCCTGAGTCAGGATGCATATACAGTGCCACCGACCGATGTGTATCTCACATCGGTGTTTCTCTCCTTCTCTTTCTCCCTCCCTTCCCTTCTCTCTAAAATAAAAAATAAAATTTAATAAATGAAATATAAAATAAATAAATAAATAAATAAAATTATAAAAGAAAGAAAAAACCTAAATGTCTTAATTAATTTGTTTTAAAAATTTGGGTATTTCATGCAATGGAATACACAATGAATTTATTTTTAATGAATATTTAGATTTTGTTTTCTGTCATGAAGTGATAGACACAATTTAATCAGTTAAAATCAGGTTTAAAAAAGAAAATTATGCATATAATAATGACATATGCCATATAATAATGTGTGTGTGTATGTATAGTAAAGCCTGAAAGGATATACTCCCCAAATGTAACCGGCTATCTCCAAGTAATGACATTATAGTTTATTTTCTCTGTGCTTTTCTGTATTTAGTAAAACTTTTGTTCTAACATTTGTCAGAAAATAAAATGAAGGTGTTTCTATAGTAGAGGAGTGTGGAGAAAGATCACTCTGATAGCCATGTGAAAAAATTATTGGACTAACATCAGGACCAGTTAATTGGGTGTGGCACTAATTTCAGTGAGAGATGATAGTGGCCTGAATCAAGGTAATGGGAGTGAAGATGGAACTTTCCCTGCATATTTAAGAGGGTAGATTTACAAGAATTTGACTTTTGATGGGGGAGAGAAAATAAGGGAAAGAATGGGAAGTCAGGTATGGCATTCAGGTTTCAGGGTTGGTGGTGCTATTTATTGAGAGACAGACAATGATAGAAGAGTAAGAATAATACGTAATGTATAAATAGAGCTAACTATGCACTATGTTCTAAATATTTACAAATACTTACTCCCTTAATCTTAACAACCACAAGGTAGGTACTGTTATTCCCAGTTTTACAGGTGAGGAAATTAAAGCATAGAGTTGAGTAACCCAACCAAACTCACACCGCCAGCAAGTTGTGGAGTCAAGAATCAAACCCAATCAGCCTGGCATACTTTATGGTGAATAGCTGGCAAGAGACTTAAGAGACAATGAGTTTTGAACATGTTCAGCTTAAGAAATCTGAGAGACATCTACATGGGGATGTCCAGTAAGGTGGTTAAGTATGCATATGGTTATGTAGCTCAGAAAAGGTGATCAGTGAAGCTGTGGCACTGGGTAAAGCCACCTGAGAGTATATAGAATAAAAATAGAACAAATGCAAACACAAATGGTCTTAACTATATTATGAATGAATGACATAACCACACTGAAGGAAATGGGGAAAAAACCCTAAATAACTTCAGGAAATAATATATTGACTGGATATTGTAAGTCTAAATATAAAGAGAACTCTACATAAATATAATCAAGTTAGTAAATATGTTTCTCACAGGAGTATGAGTTAGAAATTTTGGAGCTGCTTAAATATATACCAAAATTGAGCAAAGAAGTAACTATATTGTAGATAACGACAGCCAACAATTCTTCACTGTTGAAGAAAGAAGTTACCAATGAGGAAAAAAGGAAGACTAAAATGATCTTGTGTAGCTTTGTGCATATGTACCTTTGATAAAACCAAAAAGTAAAATATTTATTTTGAAAAAGTAAAAAATTAATAAAATAAAATGGAAGAAAAGATTAAGAGCTTCCCAGACAAGAAAAAGATACGGAGCTCATCACCATCAAACCAGTGTCAAAAGATATGTTAAAGGGACTTCTTTAAGAAGAAGGGGAAAAAAGAACATAAATGTAAATAATGAAATGACAATAACTATGTACCTATCAGTGATCACTTTATTTTTTATATATTTTTAAAGAATTTACTTATTTACTTTTAGAGAGAGGGGAATGGAGGTAGAAAGAGAGGGAGAAAAACATTGATCAGTTGCCTTTCGCACACCCCCAACTGCGGACCTGGCCTGCAACCCAGGCATGTTCCCTGATTGGGAATTGAACTAGCAACTTCTCAATTGGCAGGCCAGCACTCAATCCACTGAGCCACACCAGCCAGAGCAGTAATCACTTTAAATGTAAATGGATTAAATGTTCCAGTCAAAAGACATAGGGTGACTGAACAAATAATAAAACAAGACCCATATATATGCTGCCTATCGGAGACAAACTTCAGATCAAAAGACATACAGAGGCTGAAAGTAAAGGGATAGAAGATTTTCATGCAAATGGAAAATAAAATCTGGGGTATTAATACTTACATCAGACTAAAGAGACTTTAAAACAAAGCTTATAACAAGAGACAAAGAAAGGAAATGTCATAATGATAAAGGCTTGGTAAACATTTATGTGGCCAAAGTATGAGCACCTGAATATATAAAGCAAATATTGACAAACATAAAATGAGAGATTGATAGTAACACAGTAATTTTAGGAGACTATAACACCCCATTGACATCAATGGGTCTTCCAGACAGAAAATCAACAAAGAAACAGAGGACATAAATGATATCTTAGACCAGATGGAGATAATTGATGTTTATAGAACATTTCATGCCCAAAGAGTAGAATATACATTTTTTTCAAGCACATATGGACATTATCCAGGATAGGCCACATGTTAGGCCATAAAACTAGTTTCAATAAATTTAGGAAGATCAAGCATCTTCTCTGATCACAATGATATGAAACTAGAAATCAATTACAAGGAAAAAAAGAAAAGCACACAAACACAAGGAGGCTAAATGAAATCCTAAACAATGAATGGGTCGACAATGAGATAAAGGAAGAAATCAAAAGATATCTTGAGACCCAACAACCCAAAATGTGTGGGACACAGTGAAAGCAGTCCTAAGAGGAAAATTCATGGCAATACAGGCCTACCACAATAAACAAGAAAAATCTCAAATAAACCATTTAATCTTATACCTAAAGAGTTAGACAAAGGACAAGCCGAAAGTGAACAGAGGAATAAAATAAAGATTACAGCAAAAATATATGAAATACAGTCTATAAAAACAATACAAGAGATCCATGAAACCAAGAACTAGTTCTTTCAAAAGATAAACAAGATTGGTAAATCTTTAACTAGATTCATCAAGGAAAAAAAGGAAGGACCCAAATAAGTAAAATCAGAAATGAAAGGGAAGTGACAACTGACATCACAGAAATACACAGGAGTATAAGAAACTACTACAAACATGCCATC
The DNA here is from genome assembly GCA_004027735.1 of Carollia perspicillata. NCBI lineage: Eukaryota > Metazoa > Chordata > Mammalia > Chiroptera > Phyllostomidae > Carollia > Carollia perspicillata. The sequence continues at coordinate 4,256 of PVKM010042595.1, forward strand.
AAATTGGGCAATCTAGAAGAATGGATAAATCCCTAGGAACATACAATCTTCCAAGACTGAATCCAGAAGAAGGAAAATCTGAATATACCAACTACTATTTATGAAATTGAATAAGTAATAAAAAAAACTCAAACCAAAGTACTGGACCAGATGGTTTCACAGGTTGATGCGGTCACTGGCCCACAGTGTCTGCAGCATTATGGATGACACAAAATAAATTCACATGGACTACCGAGTCCTGTGGAGAAAAAGGGATGGCGTGACTTCTCTCTTAAGGGGAGAGCAAGCCTCGGAGCACATTGGCCACCCTCTCAAGAGGAGAGTGCCACAACCCTTGCCTTAAGAGGCTTTTATTTGATTCAATTTGCATAGGAATACAGGGTGTATATGTAAAGCTCATTAACCATGATCAGGCAGTAAGGATCAAATAATGGATAACATACGAAGAACTCTGAGGGCCTATTTTGAGTCAGGGTCAAATAGCTACATGGCCATAAAACTTTGGGGAACAAACTCACTTTCTGTTGGACCCTTATCATTTAATTGAGAGCATTCTAAACAAAGCAGGTTTCACAGGATTTTACATACTACATATTCTTTCTTAGGTCTGATCTCCTAGGGAACCTGCCCTTTCCAGTACAGGGCTGCACCGCCCTCTGTCATTGTTTCAGGCTTCAGTCAGGCAGGGGAAGTAAGGTAGCTAAGAGATTAGAAGACTTCTCAAAGACAGAATGAGGACTCAAGCTATGTCAAAGCCAAGGGCAAGGGTCCATCACCCCTTTTCTGTAGCCCCCGAGTCCTTCCCTGGGAGCCCCCCATGATCATGCCTGTCTTAGGTCATCCCTCACTTGAGGAATCTTACCCATCATTGGCTAACCGATCAAACATTGGAGGCCAGGCAGGGTGAAGTAAAAGAGGCAGAGGTAGTGCCCCTGCCAGGGAGATAGCTTTGTCTCCTTAGTGGCTTATGGTCCAAAGATCACTCACTCAGCCTTAGCTATTGGGGGGGTTACAGCTCCTGAAACCAGGCAGGGAAGTTCCCAACAACAGGTGAATTTTACCAAGCTATTTCAAAAAATACAACTGGAGGGATAGCTCCCACACTCATTTTATAAAGCCAGCAGTACTCTGATTTCAAAACCAGGCAAATATATTTCAAAAAAGAAAATTATAGGCTAGTATCTCTGAAGAATATAGATGCAAAAATCCTCAATAAAATATTAGTAAACTGAATTCAGGAATATATTAAAAAGATCACACACCAGATCCAAGATGGTGACAGTAGGTGGAAGCTACACTTATTTCCTCCCAGTACCAAACTGGAATTAAAACTAAAATGTAGAATAATCACCCTTAATAATCAACTGAAGACTAGCTGAAGTCTTATAACCAAGGATTTACAGAAGAAGCCTCATCAAGACAAGTAGGAAGGACAGAGACATGAAAAGGACTGGCCTTGCTCCCATGTGCAGAAGCTGAGATTCTGGAGTAATATGTCGGCTGCAAATGTTCCCTCTATGAAGAGTTGGGTGGTTTGGGGATGGGGCCATTCCTCCCACCTTCCTGTGAACCTGACTGGCACCTCCTCCTCACAGGAGATCCACTAGCCCAATCCTCAGAACTCCCAGCAGCTTCACCCTCCTGACTCCTGCAGACTGTACTGAGGTCTGCACAGAATCTGAAATAGACCAAGTTGTGTGGCTCTGGGGCAGGGGCCACTACCTCAAACTTCCCCCAAGCTTGACCAACATATCCCCCTCATAGGAGATCCACTAGCCCCATCCTCCTGATTCCCAGAAGTCCTGCCCTGCTGAGATTGGTCTCCCAGAAAGAATATGAGACAGGCTGAGTTGTGTGGCTCTAGGATAGGGAACAATTTTTCTTTTTCATACCCAACCATGTAGAGCCATCCTTCATACAGCCAAAGCTTGGTTGGTTTAGGCCTGATAAACTATACTGGCCTCACACTAATGACTCCCTGAAACCCAAGCCCAACACAAAGGTGTGTGAGCAACCAGCAGGTGGAGACTTGGTATATCCTGGGACATTTGCCAAGTTACCTCAGACCCAACACTGGCATGAGATTGGGCTTGTATTAATCTGGTGTTAACCCCTAACTATTGACTCACTGAGAACCTACCTCATGCAACTCCAGTATCACCAGTGGCTAGTTCAGTGACTGAGACTAATAGGCAGGTGGAAGCAGGAGGAGGTGGATCTCAAGGTATCTTGGGACTTTTACTAACCTGTCCCTGGGCCTGGTATAGGTAAAAGCCAGCATTGATGTGCAATGTGATCCTTCCCACACATACTCAAGCCCAGCAGAGGTGACCGCAATCTGTATATTGCTTTGTAGCTTCAAACAGGTTGCCCAGGGCCAGTCACAGGCAGCATCTGACATTGGTCTAGACTTGAGTCCCTCATAAGAGGCCCCAGAACAAGCACATCCAGTGGTCAGCTTTGGACAACATCAAAACAGGATCCAATTAGGTTCACAAGTGGCATATCAAAAGAGAGATCTTGACAGGCACCAGACACTGCTGAGGCAAAATTCTCTTCATGTGGTCAGCACCTGCACAGCACCTCATACACAGTGGTTAGGGTTGATTCTCACAGTTAGCCAGCCTGAGGGTCAACCTCATGCACAAGCAGACCAGTAGCAATCAAGACTCAATTACAGCAGGAGAGCCCACATAACCCACACAAGGGACATTCCTGGAGCACCCAGCTAGGGGATCAAGGAGACAGTACCACTGGATTCTGCAGGGTGTTTACTGCAAAACATCGCCCTACCAAGATAGGGAGTCAGCGCAGATCTACCTACTACACAGAAACAAATACAAAGAGGCAACCAAATGGGGAGACAAGGAAACATGCCCCAAATGAAAGAACAGGAGAAATCTCCAGGAAAAAAACAGCTAAATGAAATGGAGGTAATAAATTTATTAGATGTAGAGTTCAAAAAAATGGTTATAAGGATGCTCAGGGAATTTAGTGAGAACTACAACATGAAAAAGGACACAGAAACTGTATTAATAAACCACTCAAAAATTAAGAATATAATATTTGAAATGAAAAATATACTAGAAGGAATAAAAAGTAGGTTGGATGAAGCAGAGGATTGAATCAGTGATTTGGAATACAAGATAGCAGAAAACACCCAGTAAGAACAGCAAAAAAGTAGAAGCAATTGCTAAAAATGAGGATAGTTCAAGGTATCTTTGGGACAACATGCAGTGTAACAGCATAGCATCATGAGGATACCAGAAGGAAAAGAGAGAGAACAAGGGATTGAGAACTTATTTGAAGAAATAATGATTGAAAACTTCCCTAACCTGGTAAAGGAAAAAGGCAAGAAAGTACAGAGAGTCACAAACATCATGAACTCAAGACGCCTACCCCAAGACACATCATAATTAAAATGGCTAAAGTTAAAGACAAAGAGAGAACCTTAAAAGCAGCAAGAGAAAGACATCTACCTACAAGGGAGCTCCCATAAGACTGACAGGTGATTTTTTTTTTTTAAGATTTTATTTATTTTTAGAGAGAGGGGAAAGGAAGGAGAAAGAGAGGGGGAGAAACATCGATGCGTGGTTGCCTCTCACACACCCCATACTGGGGACCTGGCCTGCAACCCAGGCATGTACCTTGACTGGGAATCAAACCCACAACCCTTTGATTTGCAGGCCAGCACTCCACCCACTGAGCCACACCAGGCAGGGCCTGACAGCTGATTTTAAAAACAAATATTTCAGACCAGAAAGGGTTGGCATGAAATATACAAAGTGATGGAAGCAAGGACCTGTAACCTAGACTACATTACCCTGTGAAGCTATTATTTAAAATTGAAAGAGTAATAAAAACCTTCCAAGATAAGTAAAAGCTAAAGGAATTCCTTACCACCAAACCATTATTACAAGAAATATTAAAGAGTTGTCTATAAGAAGAAGGATAAATAGAAAAATAAAGAGAAACAAAGCTATAAAGAATAAAATGGCAATAAATACATACTTAAAATAATCACTTTAAAATTAAACGGCTTAAGTGCTCCAATCAAAAGATATAGGGTAGCTGAATGGATAAGGAAACAAGAACCATATATATGCTCTGTACAACTGGTGCACCTAGGAACAAAATATACACACAAACTAAAAATAAAGAGATGGAAAAATATGTTTTATGCAAATGGCAGAGAACCCAAAATCAGAGCACCTAAATATGTAAAGCAAATCTTGATAGACCAGAGGGAAAGACTGTCAGAAATACAGTCAATGTAGACAATTTTAACACCACATTGATATCAGTGGATAGAGATATCACACAGAAAATTAACAAGGAGATGGTGGCCATATATGACACACTAGATCATATGCATTTAATTCATATCATCAGAGCATTTCACTTCAAAGCAGCAGAATATACATTTTTTTCAAGTGCACATAGAACATTTTCTAGAATAGTCCACATGTTAGGACACAAAACAAGTCTTAAATATAAGAAGAGTGAAATATCAAGCATCTTCTCTGATCATAATGCTATGCAACTAGAAATCAATCACTGGAAAAGAAACTGAAAAACACATAAACACACAGAGTCTAAATAACATGTTACTAAACAATGAATGGCTTAGCAATGAGATCAAAGAAAAAATCAAAATATACCTTGAAACAGATGAAAGTGAGGCAACCCAAAACGTACGGGACACTGCGTAAGCAGTCCTAAGAGGGAAATTCATTGCATTACCGGACTACTTCAAGAAACAAGAAAAATCTCAAGTACGCAATCTAACAATATACTTAAAGTAAATAGAAATAGAACAACAAAGCTCAACATGAGTAGAAGGAAGGACATAATAAAAATGAGAACAAAAATAAATGAAATTGAGTTTAAAAAAAGTAAGGATTAATGAAACCAACAGATAGTTCTTTAAAAAGATAAACAAGATTGAAAAAACTTTAATTCATCAAGAAAAAAGGAAGACCAAATAAATAAAATCAGAAATGAAAGAAAAGTAACAAATGACACCAAAGGAATACAAAGGATTGTAAAAAGATATTATGAACAAGTATATATTAACAAGTTGGAAATCTAGGTGAAATGGGTAAATCACTAGAAACATGCAATCCCAGCAAAATCATAAAATCTGAATAGACAGATTAAAACCAGCAAAATTGAGCAGTAATTAAAAAACTCCCAAAAAAACAAAAGTCCTGGACTGCATTGCTTCACAAGTGATTTTAACCAAAGAATAAGGGACTCTGGGGTAGAGATTTAGCAAAACAGAAAAAAAGAGAAAAGACTCATGGATGTGGAAAACAGTGTGAAGATTTTGGGGGGTAGGTGGTGGGTGGAGGTTGAGGTGGGTATGGTGTTTTAAATGGTAATGTAAAAATGCAGTAAAATTTATTCCATAAAAATAGGAAGGAAAAGCATTCAAAGAAGAATGAACACCTATCTTCTCAAACTCTTCCAAAAAATTCAAGAGGAAGGAAAACTGCCAAGCTCATTTTACAAGGCCAGCATTATCCTAATTCTAAAACCAGATAAAGAGACTACAAAGAAAGAAAGTTATAGGACAATATTCCTAATGAACATACATGCTAAAATCCTGAAAAAAATTTATAAACTGGATCCAGCAATACGTTAAAAAGATAATACAAGATGATAAATTGGGATTTATTCTGAGGATGCAAGGTTGGTACAATATCTGCAAATCCATAAACATGATACACCACATAAAATGAAGTTTAAAAGCCACGTGATCATATCAATAGATACAGAAAAAGCATTTGATAACACCCAGCACCCATTTATGATAAAAAACACTCAGCTTAGTGGAAATAGAGGGATATACCTCAACATAATAAAGGCCACATGTGACAAACCACAGCCAAAATCATACCCAATGGACAAAAACTAAAATCATTTCTCTTAAGATCAGGAACAACACAGGGATGTCCACTCACCACTCTCATTTAGCATAGTAGCAGAAATCCTAGCCACAGCAATCAGACAATAAAAAGAAGTAAAACTCTTATTTGCAGATGACATGATCATTGTATGTAGTGAACCCTAAATATTCCACAAAAAACTACTAGAATGGATAAATGAATTCAGTAAAATACCAAGTTACAAAATTAACATCCAGTAATCAGTTGCATTTTTATACACCAATAATGAAATATAAGAAAGAGAAATTAAGAAAACAATCCCATTCATAATGGCTACAAAAAGAAAACAATATCTAGTAATAAATTTAACCAAGGATGTAAAAAACCTGTACTTGGAAAATTATAAGACATGAAGAAAGAAACTAAAGAAGATACAAATAAGTGGGAACATATACCATGTTCATGGAGAGGAAGAATTAACACCATTAAAATGCCCATACGACCCAATAATAAAATTTTTAGAATAGAAAAGTTTAAAAAATAAATAAATAAAAATAAAATGCCCATACTACCCAAAGCAATCTATAGATTCAGAGCAATTCCTATCAAGATACTAATGATGTATTTCACAGAACTAGAACAAATATTCCAAACACTTATATGTAATCACAAAAGACCCTGAAGAGCAACAGCGATCTTGAGAAAGAACAAAGTTGAAGGAATCATGCTACCTAAAACTATACTCTAAGGCCATAGTAACTAAAACAGCATGGTGCTGGCATAAAAACAGACACAGATCAATGGAAAAGAACAGAGTGCCCAGAAATAAACCCATACCTTCATAATCAATTAATATTTGACAGAGGAAGTAAAAACATACTTTGAACTAAAGACAGTTTATTGAGTAAATGCTGTTGGAAAAATTGGACAGATAAATGGAGAAAAATGAAACTAGATCACCTCACACCACACACAAGAAAACATAGGCAGTAAAATGTGATGATAATCTAATGGGGTTTTCTTTATAGATTACTGTCTTCTTTACCCTGAATGCCTTGAGAATTCTTACTTTGTCACTAATTGTTGGCAGGTTTTTTATTTGTTTGTTTTTTACTTTATATCTTAATTGTTGTTCAGGTACAGTTCTCTGTCTTTTACTCCCATCCCAGTCCAACCCCCACAGTACTCCCAACCTCCCTCCCATTTCCACCCCCTTAGTTTTTGTCCACATGTCCTTTATGCTTGTTCCTGTGACTCCTTCCTCTTTTCCCCTGAAATTCCCTCCCCTCTCCTCTCTGGTTACTGTCAGCCTGTTTTCTATTTCAATGTCTTTGGTTATATTTTGCTTGCTTGTTTGTTTTATTGCTTAGGTTCCTGTTAAAGGTGAGATCATATGGTATTTGTCTTTTACTGCCTGGCTTATTTCACTCAGCATAATGTTTTCCAGTTCCATCCATGCTGTTGCAAAGGTAGAAGCTGCTTCTTTCTTTCTGCTGCATAGAATTCCATTGTGTATATGTACCATAGTTTTTTGATCCATTCATTTACTGATGGGCATCTAGGTTGCTTCCAACACTTGGCTATTGTAAATTGTGCTGCTATGAACATTAGGGTGCATAGGTTCTTTTGGATTGGTGTTTCAGGATTCTTAGGGTATAATCCTAGCAGTGGAATTGCTGAGTCAAAAGGCAGATCCATTTATAGTTTTCTTAGAACATTTCATACTGTTTTCCATAGTGGTTGTACCAGTCTGCAATCCCACCAACAGTGAACTAGGGTCCCTTTTTCTCCACAACCTCTCCAACACTTGTTGTTTGTTGCTTTGTTTATGATGGCCATTCTTACCGGTGTAAAGTGGTATCTCGTTGTGGTTTTAATTGGCATTTCTCTGATGGCTAGCCATATTGAGCATCTTTTCATGTGTCTCTGAATCCTCTGTATGTCCTCCTTAGAGAAATGTCTGTCCAAGTCCTTTGCACATTTTTTAATTGGGTTGCTTATCTTCTTAGAGTGGAGTCATGTAAGTTCTTTGTATATTTTGTTTTCCCATATAGTTGGTTCTCTTTTTATTTTAATGCTGTTTTCTTTAGCTGTGCAGAAGCTTTTTATTTTGATGAGATCCCATTTGTTTATTCTTTCCTTTATGTCCCTCGCTCTAGGGGACATATGAGTAAAAATGTTGCTGCGTGAGATATCTGAGATTTTCCTGCCTATGTTCTCCTCTAGGATTTTAATGGTGTCACGGCTTATATTTAAGTCTTTTATCTACCTTGAATTTATTTTTGTGTATGGTGTGAGTTGGTGCTCGAGTTTCATTTTTTTGCACGTAGCTGTCCAGTTCTCCCAACAGCATTTGCTGAAGAGACTATTTTTACTCCATTTTATGGTGTTGCCCCCTTTGTCAAATATTAACTGACTGTAGTGGCTTGGGTTTATTTCTGGGCTCTCTGTTCTGTTCCATTGGTCTATGTGCCTGTTTTTATGCCAGTACCAGGCTGTTTTGATTACAGTGGCCTTGTAATACAGTTTGGTATCAGGTATTGTGATCCCTCCTACTTTGTTCTTCTTTCTCAAAATTGCAGCTGCTATCTGGGGTCGTTTATGGTTCCATGTAAATTTTT
>PVKM010042596.1:0-12770 GCA_004027735.1 Carollia perspicillata
AGAAAACCTTTCCCCCTGCTTTATGATAGTTGAAAGATTTCCAGGCTTTCCTTCTGTGAATGGGAAACAATTAGTCATTGCACTGCCAAGAACGCTTTTCCTATTCATCTTTGGCCTCTCAGAAGAAGAAATTTCTGCTTTGCTCGTTTTATTCTTTGTTGAAAATAACTGTGACAAAGTCTAATACTTTACATCTGTTTTGGAGGCCCTTCAACCTCCTGCAGCTGAGTGCAATTGCGGCACATGTGAGGCATTTCCCTAAACAATCCATGATATGGGGCTGCTGGGCAGGCTCTGCACAGAAGACCTCAAATCCAATGCCATAACCTTCTCAAACGGAGGCCAGAGTTCACACCACTTAACTGGACCTCTCTACCTAGGCCTTATCCCTGAGACAGCTATGCTAGTACCAGTAAGAGATCTCTGGCCCTGGCCAGTGTGCCTGAGTTGGTTGGAGTGTCGTCCTATAGACCTAAAGGTCATGGGTTTGATTTCCAGTCAGGACACCTACGAGAAGGCAGCCAATTGATGTTTCTCTCTCACATCAGTGTTTCTTTCTTTCTCTCCCTCTCTAAAAGCAATGAAAGAATGCCCTCGGGTAAGGATAAAAGAAAAAAGAAATCTCAGTAGTTTGCCAATGACTCACACTTCTCAGATTTAGATCCAAATATAGTCAGCATACCGACTTGTAGTCCCTCTTTCCAAAGAGGTTCTTTTGACCCCCCTTAAGGTAGTATTTACTACTGGCAACCATATATACTTATTTTGTGGTGTTATGAGTAATTCATTTATAATACATAGAAAAGAGGACCAGGCATATGCCAAATTTTAAAAAATGAAATGATGGTGCCTGTCTGTTCTAGGCATCGTGCCAAGTGCTTTACAGGCATGCTATGAAGGATAAGTCAATATCTTTTAATTAGCTTCTCCTAGAGCCAGATCTCACTTTAAAAATTATTTGTTTGTTCCTGGGAAAATCCATAAGGAAGCTGAGACTGCCCCGTCTGCTATCGTCCGAATGTTTGTTCCCCCCACAAACTTATATGCTGAAATCCTAATACGCATGGTGATGGTATTGGGTGGGGCTTTTGGGAAGGGATTAGGTCACGAGGTTGGCATCCTTGTAAACAGTATTAGTGGATGGAACTGGGATGGGTGGGACAGGGGAGAGCAATGGGAAAAAATTGGGACAACTGTAATTGAACAACAATAAAAATAAAAGTAATTTTTTATAAAAGAAAGGCCCCAGAGAGCTTCTTTCCCATTTTACACCATGTGAGGTCCCAGTGAGAAGAGCACCATCTAAGAAGTGGCTTCACCAGATGCCGAACCTGCCAGCACCAGGTCCTGAACTCCCTAGACTCCAGACTATGAGAAATACGAGAAGCCCAGTCTCTGGAGTTCTGCTAGAGCAACCCTAAAGGACCATGACATTGACCCCACCAAGCCTCCTGTTCAATGTTTTTTGTCACTCTACCATTTTTCCAGGAAACTTAGGGCAGTTTTATGGACCACAGAGATGTAGAAAGTTTCTTTCTCTGTGATTTAGAGCAGGAGGTCAGGAAGCAGAACTCTTGCATTTGTTCTCCACTGCCTCAGTCTTAAACCTGAGCCCCCAGGTCTCCATACTGACATGGCACAAAGTCATGCACTTACCTACCACAGGCGTGGTCCACTTGGAATTTCAAGCAGATCCGTCTGTGCTTTTTAAACCATCCTTGCTCCCTGGGCTCCTGACTATTTTATACAAATGAATTTAGGCTCTGGCTCTCAGAGCCTGCCAGTTAACCTAGAATTAAGCACTTGAGAAGTATAAATACAGTCTGCATCCCACTCAAATGCTTAGCACTTCCTACTACCTGGACAAGTAGAATTTAATAAATATGGAAAGTTTTATTAGATTTTGTTTTCGATGTTACTGTTTTTTAAAAGCATTTAAAGAAAAACACAAGAAATGTCTTGTAATACTGGTCCGTGCGACGCTGCGAGCCCTAAATACACATGTTTTAAGAGTTGAACATCTGACGTACCTTTTTTCCAAACTCTTTTGCTTTAATCTTGAGTTTATTGACTTGCGATTCTGCTATCTCTGCCCTTTCCTTAGCTTCGTTCAACTCACGTTGCTGCTTCTTGTACTTGGAAAGGTATTGATTGGCTTGTGCTTCCTATAAAAATAAAAAATGAAAAAAAAAAGAAATCCCTGGGCCTACATAGTCATGTTTTTTTTCTGCTCTGACACAAGAAAGTTGCAAATGTGTGAAAGGAATCTAAACGTCTGCATATTAAATGGAATAGCATATTTCGGTATGACATATAGGGATTCAGACTTTCCGGCAGGCACAAGATCTATTTTTATAACTGTTTCTCCCTGTAAGTGTAGAACACAGTCGGCACTTTCCACATACTGCGTGTAGAACAGCTCTCAGATTTGGTATGTGCTGGAATAACCATGATTGTTTGTTTTGTCATTAGTTCAATATCTTATTCTACGCTGGGCAGAGGGGACTGGCCTTTACAGTTACATGGGTGAATGGGTAATAGATATAACAGTGTTTTAGCCCAAATCATTTAAATAATCAATTTGAAACCCCTAAAGAGATATTATTAGGTATAAGCCAATTGATACGGCACTTATCAATTACATTCCATGTAGCTATGCATACTAACACAACATTGGCAGATACATATCAAGTATCTTTTTGTGCCCAGTCACGTCCAGGTTCATCAGAAAAGGACTGTGAGTTGCATTTATGCTCACTCAAGGTTTTAGGGTGAGGGAGGCTCCAGGGTGATTACCTAAGCAAAAAATGTGCCCTGTCTACTAGATGCCATGCTCTTACTTGGCTCATTTCTTGCAATGTACATGTTTCGGTATAATCACGACATTGAGAGAGAGAGCTCTGGCTTCCCAGGGGGGAAAATAGCATAAAACTTCACTATGGGTGATAATTCTAGCTTGCAAAAAAAGAACAGACTGTAAGCTGAGCTGCTTCTCTCTGACAAGCTGCACACCTAGCTCAGGGCCACACGTCTCCATTAATCAAAAGGAACGGCTGGGAAATCCATGAGGCTGCCACTGCCTCAGGCACTTACCGCTGCCTCAATTTGCTGCTTGTAACTTTGCACTTTTAGCTGAAGATTATCCATCAGAGACTGCATCCTGCTCAGATTTTTCTTGTCTTCCTCTCCCTGAAATGCATAGGTATGTATGTGAATGTGATTTGAAGAATCTGACAGTCTTCATTGGGAGTAGCCTCAAATGAGCAAATAAAGGGTAAGGAAACTTTGTTAAAATACCACATTAGAATTACGACTTGAATATGAGTTTAACTCTACTTGTTCCAAGTTCTTGAGAAATGAGTAAACATAGCTCTGAGGAATGACGTTCTTTCTCCTAATGCACAATAGAAGTTCCAGCCATTGCTAAAATGGAAGTTAAAGCCACTGGTTTCAATTTGATCATCAGTCCTCCTATCTCACTAAGCTACATCTGCCTATGGTTTCTCAGTCACCTCTCTCCCGCCAATCAAACCAAATCTTCCTCTGAACTTTCTAATTGGCCCTTGACTTTTGTAAATGGAATAGGAAAGGTGGCTTTCTGGAGTTCTGGTGGGGACATCGGCAGAGACAGTGAGGAAGATTCCATAAGCTACGGGGATGTCGCTGTCCATTCCCATTGCTACCATGCAATCCAAACTTGAGCTGGAGAAAGGAAATCTAGTGAAATGGTGTTTCTTAGCTGTGCTCCATGGAGCCTTTGGGTATTCAGAGGAGAAAGGAGGCGACAGACAAACAGGTAGATGAGGCTCTACCTGCCCCCTCTTTTCTACAACCTTTAAACTAGTGTATCTCCCCATTGGGGCTGCTAAACTTCCCAAAAGAAGAAAGTATCTCAACCTGCTAGTGATTGTGATGCTGACTTAATCAAGACCTACCCCATTATTCAATTTTTTTTCATGGTTCTACCTTACCTATTTCATCAACATCAATTTCTTTGATGGCTTTCATTGTCTCTGCATGTACCCTCCACTGCCCTCCAAAACCCCTACCACACCAACCAGAACATCTCCTATTTCCCCACAGCTCCCTTTCTTATTTCCTCCTCTGTAAGTTTTGACAATATTCCCCCACAACACAGCACCAAGGCAGCAGACAGAAACACCAGTCTTGCATTGAAAGTGGCCTATTTGCAGAAGGAACAGAAAATTCTAAGGCAGAGTATCGAGAGAGAATAGATTGCATTCTGTGGCTTGTTAGAAACTCAGTACATTAGAGCATAAGCTTGAAACAGAAGGAAATATATGGAGACAAATATGTAGATTATTGGTTGCCTAGGACCAGGAGGAAGATGAGGATTTGAGATGATGGCTAAAGGGTGCGGGGTTTCTTTTGGGGGTAAGAAAATGTTCTAAAATTGAATGTGGTAACCTATCCATACATCTGTGAATACAATAAAAGCTACTGAATTATATACTTTTTAAGAAAGAGGACTATTTGCTTATCTTAGTAGCTATAGCCTGAGGGGCAGTCTTCTAATTTAACAAACATCAAGGGGCCAGCTTCAATCCTCTCCAAAGATGAGGAGGCTGCCTGCTGGGTGCCATCTTCAAGATCTCCAACTGCCTTGCCTCATGCAGCTGTTATCTCTGAGAAAGAAGTATGTGCACATGTCAGGTGCCATGGCATCTATGGCTGCTGTGCAGAGCACATATCCCTTGATAGCCTGGCTCTGGTGGCCACAGGGTTTCTGTTCATGGGTTCAATGAGATGGTATCAAACAAAAGAAACAGTATGTAACTGGCTACCACCCCAAGCCTCAATCAGAGGAAACAGACAGAAACGCCCATCACCCATTTTTACTCTTAAAGGGCTATATTGGCATATTTAAAAATCTCCTTCCTGAGGGTTTAGCTTCCAATCAGCCTGCATCTAGGCACTGACTGAGATCCTCTCCTTTGGCATCCTGACAGGTTGTGCACACTCCCATCTACAGGGAGCCATGAAGAACAGTGACTACTGCTTAGACAATCACGAAGGTTGTGGAGACAATCAAGAGCTAGGGCAAGGTTGAATGAGAAGAATCATCCCCTATATGATACTACTTATTCAAGACTAAGAGAGGTAGCTGTTTTATTTAATGCATAGAAACCAACCCAAAGAGTCAAGGAAAATGAAATGACAAAGGAACATGTTCCACATGAAAGAACAAAATAAACTTTATTAAAACAAATGAAGGTCAGTAATTGTTCTGATAAAGAGTTCAAAATAATGACCATAAAACTGCTCATCAATTTCAGGAGAATATGCATGAAAAAGTAAAAATTCCAACAAAGAGGAAATATAATAAAGCACTAAGCAGAAAATACATAGATGAATAATATAATAACTAAACTGAAAAATACAATATAGGAGCTCAACAACAGCCTAGGTGAAGCAGAAGAAAGGGTCCATTTACTCAAAGAGAGGGCAGTGGAATTCATCCTATAAGAGCAGCAAAAGGAATAAGAAAGAGTGAAGATAGCTTAAGGGACTTATAAGACAATATCAAGCAGACCAACATTTTCATTACAGAGGTCCTAGAAGAAGAAGAGAAAGAGAAAGGGGGCAGAAAACTTACTGAAGAAATAACAGCTGAAAAGTTCCCTAACCTGGGGAAGGAAATAAACATACAGATGCAGGAACCCAAAGAATTCAAAATAAGATAAACCTAAGACACATTATAGTTAAATTGTAAAAAGTTAAAGACAAGAAGAGAATCTTAAAAGCATCAAGAGAAAAGCAACTCTTTACACATAAGGGCCCCCCTCCATAAGGTCATCAGCAGATTTTTCAGCAGCAACTTTCCAGGCCACAAAGGAATGGCACAATATACTCAAAGTGCTAAAAGGAAAAAAAAAAAAAAAAAAAACCTACCACCAAAGAATACACTACCTGGAAAGTTGTTCCTCAGAATTGAGGGAGAGACAAACAGTTTTCCAGACAAGCAAAAGCTGATAAAAGTCAGCACCACTAGACCAGCCTTCCAAGAAACATTAAAAAGATTTCTTTAAGACGAAATGAAAGGGCACTAATTACACACAAGAAAACATGAAAATATAGCTTTGGTAAAGATAAATAGTTAAGTTCAGAATAACCTAATGTAATGATGGTGAGTAAATCACTTATAAAAGTTAAAAGACAAAAATAGTAAAAAAATAACTATAAGTACAAAATTTGTTATTAAATAGACAAGATAATAAAATGTAAATTGTGGTATCAAAAACAAAATGCCAGTGAGAAGAGTAAAATTGTACAGCTTAAAAATGAATTAAAACATGTTGTTATTGACTTAAAATAGATATTATAAATTAAGGTTGTTTATGCAAGACTCATGGTATTGAACAAAGCAAAAAACTACAGCAGATACACAAAAGACAAAAAGAATCTAAGTAAACCACCACAGAAAATAATCAAATCACAAACAGCAAAAGCAAGAGAAAAAAAGGAACAAAGGAATTGCAAAACAGCCAGAAAACAATTAATAAAGTGGCAATACATACATACCTATGAATAATTACTTTTGATGTAAATTGACCAAGTTATCTAATCAAAAGACATAAAGTGGCTGAATGGATAAAATACAAAACCCTTCTATCTGCTGTTTACAAGAGACTCACTTCAGATATAAGGACACAAGAGAGATTAAAATTGAAGGGATAGAAAAATATGTTCTATGCAAATGGAAACCAAAACTGGTGGGATAGCTACAATTATATCAGACAAAATAGTCTTTAAGGAAGATTGTAATAAGTGACAAAAGAGGGCATTATATAATGATAAAAAGGTCAGTTCAAGAAGAGGCGATAACATTGATAAATATTTATGCAAATAGGAGCATCTAAATATATAAAGCATATATTAACAGAAATAAAAGTAAAAATAAACAGCAATAAATAATAGCAGGGGACTTTTTGGTAGATTTTATTTATTTATTTTTTGAGAGTAGGGAAGGGAGAGAGAAAGAGAGGGAGAGAAACATTGATCAGTTGCCTCTTGCAGGTCCCTAATGGGGGACCTGGCCCACAACCCAGGCATGTGCCCTGACCAGGAATCAAACTGGGGAACTTTCAGTTTGTGGGATGATGCCCAACCTATTGAGCTACACCAGTCAGGGCATAGTAAGGGACTTTAAAACACCCTTTCATCAGTGGATAAATCATACAGTCAGAAAATCATTAAGGAAACAATGGCCTTAAAGGATACATGAAACCATTAAACTGGATGGAGTTAGTGAACATATACAGAACATTGCACTAAAAGCAATGGAATACACATTCTTCTCAAGCACACATAAACTACTCTATAGGACAGGTCATATGTTGGGTTATAAAATCAGTCTTAATAAATTTGAGAGGATTAAAATCAAGTATATTTCCAATCACAGTGATTCCAATTACAGAAAAACACTGGCAAATTCACAAATATATGATTAAACATCATGGTACTGAATAATCAATAGGTCAAAGAAGAAATCAAAAGTAAAATTTTTTAAAATGCCTTGCAAAAAATGAAAATGGAAATACAACATACCAAAACTTAGGATACAGCATAAGCAGTACTAAGAGGGAAGCTTATAGTGATAAATGCCTATATTGAGAAACAAGAAGTCTTTCCAATATACAACCTAATTTAAACCACAAGAAACTAAAAAAAAAGGAAAAAAGAACAAATGAAACCAAAAGTTAGCAGAAGGAAGGAAATAAAGATCAGAGTGTAAACAAATGAAATAGAAACTAAAAGGATAACACAAAAGGTCAATGATACTAATTGCTTATTTTTAAAAGGATAAACAAAATTGATAAACCTTTAGCTAGACTCACCAAGAAAAAAAAGAAAAAAGGACTTAAATAAATGAAATCAAACATGAAGGAGGAGACATTACAACTAATACCACAAACATACAAAAGGTCATAAGAAACTACTGTGAAAAATTAGAGCCAATAAACTGGAGAACCTAGAAGAAAATTATAAACCCCTAGAACATAAAGGACATACAACCTACCAAGACTAAATCATGGAGAAATAGAAAATCTGAACAGACCAATTACACATAAGGAGATTGAATCAGTAATCAAAAAACTGACTTTACTGGTAAATTCTACCAAACATTTAAAGAATTAATACCAGTTCTTCCCAAACTCTTCCAAAAAATAGAAGAGAAGAGAATATTCCCCAACTCTTTTGATGAGGCCAGCATTATCCTGATACCAAAACCAGACAAGGACACCACACACACACACACACACACACACACACACACACACACACACACAGAGAAAATTATAAGCTAACATCTCCAATGAACATGGATGCAAAAATTCTCAACAAAATATTAGCAAATCAAATTCAACAGTACATTAAAAGGATTATACACCATGGTCAAATAAAATTTATTCCAGGAATACAAATATGGTTTATCAATGTGATATATCAACATTAACAAAAATGAATGATAAAAATCATGATCATCTCAAGAGATAAAAAAAGAAAAAAGGACCTGACAAAATTTAATATCCATTCATGCCAAAAGCCTCCCAACAAAATAGCTGTAAAGGGAATGTACCTCAATACAATAAAGTCTATGTATGACAAGCCTAAAGTTAGCATCATACTCAATGGAAAAAACAGAAGGTTTTTCCTCTGAAAATTAGGAACAAGACAAAGATGCCCACTCTTGCCACTTTTATTTAACACAGTACTGGAAGTCCTAGCCAAAGCAATTAGGCAAGAAAAAGAAAAGGCATCTAGAACAAAGCACAAAGTAAAATTGTTTTCATTTTCAGATGACATGATATATTGCATAGAGAGAATCCTAAAGATTTCACTAAAACCTGTTAGAATAAACAGATTCAGTAAATTTACAGAATACAAAACAATAAACAAAGTAGTTGTTTCTGCACACTAATAACAAACTATCAGAAAGAGAAATTGAGAAAATAATTCTATTTACACTCACATCAAAAAGAAGAAAATATTAGGAATAAATTTAACCTAGAGGGTGAAAAATATATATGCTGCAAACTGTAAGACATTGGTGGAGGGAACTGACACAAAACAATGAAAAAAGTGCTCACTTTGGCAGCACATACACTAAAATTGGAACGATATAGAGTTTAGCATGGCCCCTGCACAAAGATGACATGCAAATTCGTGAAGCATTCCATATTTTAAAAAAATAAAATGATGATGAAAAATATCTATTCTCATGCATTAAAAGAATTAATATTGTTAAAATGTCCATACTACCCAAAGTAATCCTCAGACTCAATGCAATTTCTATCATAATTCCAAAGGCACAGAAATCAAACAAATAATTCTAAAGTCTGTATGAAACCACAAAAGACCCTAAATAGCCAAAGGAATCTTGAAAAAGAAAAAGTTGAAGGTACTATGCTTCCTGATTTCAAATGATATTACAAAGCTATAGTAAACACATACACATAGATCAATGGAACAGAATAGAGAGTCCAGGAAAAAACCCACGCATGTATGGTCAATTAATTTATGACAAAGGAGCCAAGAATATACAAGCAAAAAAGGACAATCTCTGCAATAAACGGTGTTGGAAAAACTGGACAGGCATATGCAAAAGAAGAAAACTAAGCTGCTATTTTACACCATACACAAAAATGAACTCAAAATGGATTCAAGACTTGAATGTAAGACCTGAAACCATAAAACTCCAGGAAGAAAGCATAGGGAGTAAACTCCTTGACATTGGTCTTGGTAATAATTTTTTTTGGATTTGACACCAAAAAAACAGCAAAAGAAACCATCAGCAAAATGGAAAAGCAACTTATAGAACAGGAAAAAATAATTGCAAATCATATCTGATAAAGGGTTAATATCTAAAATGCACAAAGAACCATACAACTGAAGCAAAAAAAAATCTGATTAAAAATGGGCAGAAGATCTGAGGAGATATTTTTCCAAAGAACATAAACAAATGGCCAACAGGTACATGAATATATTCAGCATCACAAATCATCTGGGAAATGCAAATTACAACCACAATGAGATATCACCTCACACCTGTTAGAATGGCATTATCAGAGAAGAAATAAGTGTCAGTGAGATAAGAATGTGGAGAAAAGAGAATCTTTGTGCACTCCTGGTGGGAATACAAATTGGTATAAACACTGTGGAAAATAGTGTGGAGCTTCCTCAAAAAATTAAAAATAGAACTACTATATGATACGGAGATTCAGTTCTCAGTATTTATTTGAAGGAAACAGAATAACTAACTCTAAAAAGTATCTCCACCCTCATGTTCATGGCAGTATTATTTACAATAGCCAAGACATGGGAACATCCTAAGTGTCCAATGATAGGTGAATAGATAAAGAAAATGTAGTATGTATTTACAATGGAATACTATTCAGCCATAAGAAAGAAGAAAAGTTGGCCATTTGCAAAAACATGGATGGACCTGGAAAGCATTATGCTAGGTGAAATAAGTCAGAGAAAGACAACTAATATGCAATCTCACCTATATGTAAAATCTAAAAAACTGAACTTAGGGTATGAGAACAGATTTGTGGTTGCCAGAGGCAATGGGGGTAGAGAAGTGGCATGAGGCTGGAAAAATAGGTGAAGGTGGTCAAAAGGTACTAACTTCTGGTTATAAAATGCATAAGCCCTGGAAATGTAATGTACAGCCTGGTGAGTATAGTTAGTAATACTGCATTGTGTATTTGAAAGTTGCTAAGAGTATAAATCTTGAGTTCTCATCACAAGAAAAAAATTTGTAACTATGTGTTGTGATGACTATTAACTAAAGACATTGTGATAATCATTTCACAATGTAAACATCTATCAAATTATGCTGTATATCCAAAACTAATACCATGTCAGTTATATCTATAAACAAATATTTATAAATAAATGTATGTTCAACCAAGCTGTTTCTATTGCCTAGAATGGTCCCTCCTACCTCCACCTTAAAGTAAGTCTGACCATAGATAATTAATAACTCATTTTTGAGCTTACTAAGGCAGGGGCCAATATATAAGAAATAGCCTGGTTAGGAAAATAAGACAAGTCAATTTTTTAAATAAAATCTCTTTTCTGTTTTCATCTGCCTATCCCCGTATCTCTCAAGGTTAAGAAATTTGAACATTCACAGAATTCTGTGTGTATAGAAAGTTCAAAAACCAATGGAAGTTGAATTGCTTAATACCAATTTACTGAAGCCAGTAAATGTACTGTGTGGTGAAGGAAGCCACACAGAAGAAAACTGAAAATGGCTAGATGTGGTTGCCGATGTTCATGTTCCTCCCATTTGGGAAGGCAAGCCCTAGGTTCACAAACATCTCAGCTCTGAGGCATCAAGTAACTATGGTAACTATGGTTGTGCACTGCTCAAATTTCCCCTCAAGACACTTGCTGTTCTGCTGTTCTGCTGTGAGGAGTAGTGTCCTGAAAACCTCCAACTGCAGTGCTTTTGGGACCTGCCATAGCATTTACACTGAGATCACAAACTCCCCGGCAGCCCCGGCCAACAACTAGGCACAGTGGAGTTACCAGGGTCTGGCCATTTCTGCCCAATGTGTGACTCCTGCACGGGCAATTTTTGTGCTGGAGACCAGCTGGGAGCAGCATCGCACTCTGAGCGTCCTATCCCATCCTCCTCCCTTCATCCTTTCCTTTCACAGGTGTCAGGCACACATTGCAGTCCGAAGGCTTTCTCTTCCTGATCCTGCCTGCTCTTCTCTTTCTTTCCCAGATGTTACCTCCGAAAAAACATCTTGTGTTTCTAATTCCATTCTGGCATCTGGTTCCTGGAGGACCCACCCAAGACCAAATTTTGTTTCCTTACTCCTCCAAAAATTAAGATACCATCTCTGTGTTTAGATTTATAAGGATTCAATAATGTCTACTCACAGACCCCGAATGTAGGACGCAGTCCAAGGTAGAATGGAGCAGGTAGATGAGGAGTGGGGGCAGGAAGACCAGCTTTACCTTTTTAACAATCGTAAGTTTCTAATACTATGTCTTGCTTTTTAGCCCAGTTTTCAAGGCAATGGAGAGAGAAAGGACATGCGAGGGGAGATAAACACTCAGTGGGGACTGGTCACAGAACTATTGTGGACAGGGTCACCTTAGATTCCTTTTCCAATGTAGTAGGATCTTCCCAGAGGGATTTTTTCTAAGAAAGAAAAACGATATTTCCGTCCCTTTCAAAATGACATTTTCAACTGGTACCTATAAAGTACTTGCACAAAACACCCTGCCTCCTAGTCCTGACGGTTGTTCTGATGTTACAGGACAGCAGACTCAATTAACTCAGCGTCCACCTTGAACGTTTCAAAAGCTGGTGTGGGTATTAAGAAACGTAGAGGGCTCTCCAATGTCTCTTGAAGCTTACAGAATCTAGAGTAATATTTGCATAACATAGGTATTCAATAGGTGTTATCTGATTTGACGGCAGAAAATCACTGTGTAATTGAATAGATAGATACACTCTAAGCATTGTGCAGACAGTTGGGAGAAATCAAGAAATACACCTCCATACCAGAACCTGGGGAATACAAAGATTACTGCTATGAAGAAACAAAGATCTAACACAATCAAACATGAATGGAGTCCTTGGGACCAAAAAAATAAAAAAAATACATAGCTTTGGTGTTTATTTCTATAATGAAGTTGTTTACAGAAGGAAATAGTAAAAATAACCCACTGGAAAATAAAGAGAAGAAAAACCCAGGCATTATTAACAAGGAGCATTTCAT
>PVKM010042597.1:0-12765 GCA_004027735.1 Carollia perspicillata
CAGAGGCAGAAACAAGGAAGGAATGGAAGATGAGCTGGGGTTTCTTGCCTCATACGACTGGGAGAAGAGTAGCAATCTTCCCGGAGATGAGGAACTCCGGCGAGGGTAGGGTGAGGTGGAAGAAAAGGGGGTTAAATTTCGGCCATGTTGGTTTGGAATGTCTGTTAGACATCCGAGTGAAGGTACCGACACATAGGGTTTGGTCTGAGGGTAGGAGTCAGTGGTGGAAGCCTTGGAGCTGGGGTGGGGTGAGTACGCAGAGCAGGGCAGTGACCGGGACCGGGTCCCCGGGACACTCCGACATCAGATCTGGGAGCCGTGGGGAAGCAGGAGGAAACCGAGGTCGTGGGGGCCTCTCGCAACCGAGGGGATCAACATCAAATGTTGCTGAGGAGGTGAGGATGGAGAATGGACCGCGGGACTCGGTGGCGTTCGGGTTGCTGAGGACCCTGACCAGGGCGGTTTCCTGGAGGGAGGGGCAGGCCTGACTGCAACGGGCGGGGAGAGTGAAGGCCAGGAATGAGTGCATGTAGATCAGAGGTGATACGTTTTGGTCCGGGAGGAGTACAGACGTATAATAACTCCAGGGGGACACGGGTTAAAGCACTGCTTTTCCCTTCGAGGGTAGAGGGAGGAGCTGACAGTGTGGAAGGGGTAAGTTCCGCCCCAGGCGCTGGAGCTCCAACTGTGGAGCGGGCCTGGATCCTTAACCGCCGGAGGCCTTCCTGCCTGTTTCCAGACGCGGGGAGGGGAGCAGGGGGGTCTAACACTAGAATCCGTGTTGCAGTGGGCGGGAACGGGACCTCAAGGGGGGTTAAGGCAGAGCCCAGCGGTCAACGTCCTTTCACCCTGGGGCTTCTCTTCCATCCCTGGGACACTTCTCGAAGGCAGCGGGAGCTGGGGCTCCTCTGCCTCACGGGCAGGCCTCTCTGCAGATTGCAAGTTCACCTGCCACTACCGTTGCCGCGCGCTCGTCTGCCTGGACTGCTGCGGACCCCGGGATCTGGGCTGGGAACCGGCGCTGGAGCGGGACACAAACGTGGTGAGTTTGGGTCAGAGGGGGCCGTACACGCGAGGAGCGGCCCCATCTCAGGCAAAATCCGGGGGTGGCCCGCTACGCGCAGTGAGCGTTCTAACAGCGGATTTCCCGGCGGCAGGGGGCTAACCGTGCGCAAGCTCGAAGGGGTGCCGTGAGTACTGCTGCCTCCGAGCGGACTGCCCCAATCACC
Source organism: Carollia perspicillata (assembly GCA_004027735.1). NCBI lineage: Eukaryota > Metazoa > Chordata > Mammalia > Chiroptera > Phyllostomidae > Carollia > Carollia perspicillata. The sequence goes on from PVKM010042597.1 coordinate 1,230, forward strand.
CAGACTCTGTGCCCGCGCAATTTCCGCACCTTTCCGCATCCGCATCCGGTCCTGCGGCCACGCTGGTGCACATGCGCACAGGCGCGCGTGCTCCCACTTGTTCCCTAAAGGACGTGGGACCTGGGGGCGGAGCTGAGCTGAGCTGCCTGGGCGGTGAGATCATTCCCCCAACTCGGCGCGTGTGGCCCCGCCCCTCAAAGTTTCTCCTCCAATGAGGCGAGGACAAGATAGACCCCGGTGGCCAGGTTTCAGTGTTAACGGTTGCCGCGCGGACACTGGTCCCGGCGCACGCGCACACGGGCGCGCGCTCGCACTTGGGGCGGTGGTTGGCGGCTTCGGGCATCCAGGGCTCCGTGAGCTAGCTGGCTGGCTAGCTGGCTGGCGGGCTTGGCGATGGGCGAGGCGCCCGTGGGGACGCCTTCTTTCGAGATGACCTGGAGCAGCACGACAAGCAGTGGCTACTGCAGCCAGGAGGACTCGGACTCGGAGCTCGAGCAGTACTTTACTGCGCGTACGTCGTTGGTGCGCCGGCCGCGCCGGGACCAGGTGGGGACCTGAGATTGCGGGCGGGGCGGAGGGCCGGGGGCGGTCACTGGTACTCCGCCCCTCCCCGGTAAGGTTACGCACGAGGAGAGTTTGCGGGTATCCCCACGCTCCCGTCAGCATGAGTGCCGGACCTGTGGGGGGCCAGCCCCCGTGTCAGCTCAGAGCGTCGGTCCTGGGTGCCCGGGCCTTGCTCTCTGTCACAGACCGGTTGAACCAGGGGAAGCAGCTACGTGGTTTGAGGTAGACCAGGGACGGGCATTAGCCGTCTATGACTAAAGCCGACTGCGCAGTCTGGACTGGGACCTCGATTTCCGCCTTCGGGGGCTCCCTCCCACTCTGGGAAGAAACCGGGAGGAGGAAGTGGAGAGGGAGGAGTCCTCGCCGGGAATTGAGAAGTGTTTTTAGGAAAGAGGTGAGACAGGGTCTGCGCCCTTCCATACGCACTCCTGGATGGAGCCGGCTGAGTCCCACCTCTTGCCGGTCCTGGCCTGTCACCAGCTGCTGGACTGTGGAAGATTCTGATCCCCACTCTGGAGTGGACCCGGAGTGCCGGCTTTGGGAGCGCATACACTAAAATTGGAGCGGATCTGGAGATAAGGGGTTTGGAAATGGATGGGAAGGAAGCCTCCTTTTGGACTGGAGGCATCCAGGAGCACTTTTTTCCACAAGAGGTGGGGGAAGGCTAGACTGTAAAATACCTGAGGAGGGGTCGAGAGACGGGGGTCACTAATCCAGGACTGTAAGGCGTGGTGCTGGAGCAGCTGTGCCTCTTGGCGTCTCCTAGGTGTCCCCTTGCTCGAGACCTCTGTGCTGTGTGCCATGAGGGTGGCTTCAGGCTCAGAAGACTGACTGTTCTGGAACTGGCACAGCTCAGGGGAGCACCCCGGCCAGAGCATCGGAAAAGAGACAGGGACTGTAAAGCTCTGAATCTGACAGCAGTGCAGCAGAATTCCTTACATGAGCCAAGAGAAGGGAGTTGTGGATTCTTTAAAAAGATTTTACTTATGTTTTTTAGAGCGAGCAGAGGAAGGGAGGGAGAAGGAGAGGGAGAGAAATATCAATGGGAGAGAGCGACATCGATCAGGTGCCCCTTGTACATGCCCTGACCAGGGACTGAACCTGCCACCCAGGCATGTGCCCTGACTGGGGAATCAAACCAGCGACCTTTTGTTTTGCGGGATGACGCCCAACCAACTGAGCCACATTGGTCAAGGGCTGGATATTTCTTTAGATGACAATTGTGTATTTCAAAAGCTCAGCCCAGAGCTTGCAAAAAAGATTTGAGTGTGGATCCCTGAAATTTACTCTTGTTATTCAGGCCTGAGCCATTTTCCATTGTGGAAAGGTGAGAAAACCACAAGACACTAACCAATTGAAGAGAAGGCTAGGGAGTCCCCCAGTTGTATGCAAAGTAAAACCATCAGTCACTAGGACAGTGGTAGAGTGGAGAGCTGGTTGCTATGGTGCAGGGATGGGAAATTCCATGGTCCTGCTGTGCATCCCTCTGGGATGGCAGTTGGAATCCTCCTTCACTTTGGATCCCTGAAAAAGAAACTTCCTCCTCGAAAATCCTGGTAGGCCAGGCCAGTGCCTCCAGTCCAGGTCCCTTGTTTTATGAGTAAATAAACCGAAGGAGGTTCACCTGAAGGAAAGGGGCCGGGACTGAGGTCACTGCATCCCAGTCACGGGAGGCTCTGGGAAGGGAAGAGAAGAGGAAAGAGCAAGTTTCCTCACTCCCAGGCTGGAGCTCAGAGTGATCACAAGGGAAATAAGAGAGTGCCGTTCCTGTGCCTCCCCCCGAACTGTGAGCAGAACTCTCTCCTTTCTGGCCCCCGGCACCAGAGCCCAGCACTCCTCCCTGGGGCGCTCCTTCCTGTCCCCAGCCTCTCCTTGAGCCTGAACGTACCCTCTCTTTATTCCTGGCCTCCAGCCCTCTTTTACCCCCATTTTCCAGAGCTCGCAGCATTTGTTCGTACTACTAGCCTTATGGGTTTCCCACCGTCCCCGACAAGGTCAGTGCTGGTTTTCACTGCTCTGTGCTCTTCTCCACCCAAGAGTCCTTTGGAAACTTGAGGAAGCAAAAAGGCTTCACTTCCCACCCCTCCCCTGATACTGGTTTCCCGTTGGAGCCCCAGCCTTAATCCTCAGCACCACGGACTTGCTGGCTGCTGGGCGGCAGCAGGCTCTAAGTGACGGGCATGCTTCTGTGGACTCCACCCCATGCTCTTGTCTGTCTCCCTGATTTATCCCCATCAGAAGGTTTAAACTTAGGGGGCTCCAAAGCAGCAGTCAGGGAGAAGCTTGGCTGCCCTGGGCACAAGGTTATTCAATCAGAGACCTTCTGGTAAGAACTCCCTTGGGACTCGGGACAAGGCCTTAGTCAGCTGTGATGTCAGCTTTGTCTGTGACCCTCCCATTCCAACCAGGCCTATCTGACCTCAACAGGAAAGGAAGTGAGGCTGACGCAATGGGACCGAGGGAGTTGGGCAGAAGAGCGTTCCTTCGGTGCCCTGACTGCCCTGGTCCGTGCTCCACCTTTCTGATAAGAATCCAATTCCTGGGGGAGTGGGGGAGGGGCTGCGTGGCAGAGCTAAAATGTTTGCACTGAGCACCCACATAGCAGGGAGGCGGGGCACAAACCTGCCGATTCGGTGCTTGTGGGGCAGGCTCGTTCGGGAGGCCACCTGTGCAGCCTGGCTCAAGAGCAAGTGGGACGTCCCAGTGGTTCCTCACAGTGTCTGAGCCGTGCTGGCCCCAAGTCCTCTACCCAGGGGCATTAATGTTGGAGAGGCTGCCCTTCCCCTCCCCTCCTGCCCACTGGTGGCCGGGCTCCTGCTGTGCACCAGTCGTCACACTTTTCACCCTACTGTGGGTCATGGCCATTTGCCAGGGCGCAGTGGCAAAGTGGGCTGCCTTCTCCAGGACACACACCGCCCCGCGTAACTAAAGTGCTGGGACCAGGCTGAGCAGTTGAGAGATAGTTGTGCTATACACGAGAGCCCTTGCTCGGATCCCTCCCTCTTTGCCTGGCCCCAGACCTTGTGCCTGCAGGTGCCTTGGTTTTAAGGTACCTTTAGGGCCTCGCACGGACTTGTACCCCATCAGAGGGCAGAGAGTAGCCCAATAATTCTGCCTTTGCTGTCTCCATCCTTAACATGGAGAACCAGGTATCGTGATGGGCTCTTCTCATCAGGCTCGAGCTCAGTCAGTTTCCAAAGTCCACCCCAGGGGCTGTTTTTCAGAGAGGCCCATCCAGGGCTCACCACTCTGCCTGAGCCACGCATGGTGGTAGGGTGGGTTGCCTAAGAGTCTGTGCTGGCCCGTCTTTCAGGACGAGCCTGTGGAGTGGGAGGCTCCTGACCTTTCTCAGGCTGAGACTGAGCAGAAGATCAAGGAGTACAATGGCCAGATCAACAGCAACCTCTTCATGAGCCTGGTGAGCTGACAGCCTGGGGAGGGAGCTAGGGGAAGCCAGGAATCCAGCCGCGTGCCTGATGCCCAAGGGGTCACGGTGGGTGGGCCCAAGCAGTGGTTTATTCACACCCAGCCTAGCCCCATGGGGAATGGCAGCACCCAGATCTGTTCCTTCTCACTGGAACCTAGTCATGGTTCGGTTCTGTCCTCCAGAATAAGGACGGCTCCTACACAGGCTTCATCAAGGTCCAGTTGAAGTTGGTGCGCCCCGTCTCAGTGCCCTCCAGCAAGAAGCCCCCGACCTTGCAGGACGCCCGGCGGGGCCTAGGGCGGAGCACCGCCGTGAAGCGCCGCACCTCCTTCTACCTACCCAAGGATGCTGTCAAGCACCTGCATGTGCTGTCACGCACGCGAGCACGAGAGGTCATCGAGGCCCTGCTGCGCAAGTTCTTGGTGGTGGATGACCCCCGAAAGTTTGCGCTCTTTGAGCGGGCCGAGCGCCATGGCCAAGGTGGGCTTTCCACCTCCCCCTGCCTTGGGCAAGGGCGTATATGCACGTACCTGTGCATGCAGGGGCTGAGGGGACTGGCCCTGCCTCTAATCAAACACTCCCTTCCCCTCCCTGGTCCTCAGTGTACCTCCGGAAGCTGTCGGATGATGAGCAGCCCCTGAGGCTGCGGCTCCTTGCAGGGCCCAGTGAGAAGGCCCTAAGCTTTGTCCTGAAGGAGAATGATTCTGGGGAGGTGAACGTGAGTACACAGCCCCCCTTCCTTACTTGGTTGTCACAGGGCAGGCCTGATGGGCTGCAGCCACAGTAAAGCATGGAGGGGGGTAGGGGTGAAGGACAAGCCCTGCACAGCCCCTCCGGGAGTGTGGGAGCCTTGTGGCTGAAATGAAGGCCTCCTAGCCAGTCGTACCAAAGTCCAGGGCCTGTCTTAAGAAGCCAGGAGACTTGTCTTGGTGCCCAGCTCTTTCTGGCGTGGCAAGTCCTCAGGAGATGCAGGTGTCCGTCTTGACAGTCGGTGGCCCCAGACCAGATCAAAGCCGCCCAGACGGACCCGGGACGTCCTGGAGGCTCTCCTTCAGGCACTTTTTTTTTATCTAGAAGCTTTCTGGCTCCAAGGTACTGGATCCATGGAGTGAAATTAGACTCAGTGTGGCGTGACCACGGGTAACAGGGAACACCTGGTTTGGTTGCCTGTCTATGAGGTGACTGCCCTACTCTGTGGGCCCTGTCTTCTGCACGGGCTTGGTGGGAATCCTAGCACAGACCATTCGGGCAAGAACCTAATATTAGAAATTCCTATCCCAGCTGTGTGACCGTGATGTTCTGGTTTTCTCCGGGGAGGGCTTGCTGGCTCGGCCATGCCCGTTGCAGCCTTTGTCACCCTTCCCCCTGCAGTGGGATGCCTTCAGCTTGCCTGAACTGCACAACTTCCTGCGCATCCTGCAGCGGGAGGAAGAGGAGCACCTCCGCCAGATCGTGCAGAAGTACTCCTACTGCCGCCAGAAGATCCAGGAGGCCCTGCATGCCTGCCCCCTGGGGTGACCTCTTGTACCCCTTGGTGGAAGGAGAGTAGGCAGCACCAAGGGCGTGCCGTGTGAGTGTGACAGGGCCCGTGTGGCCTGAGGAGTGAGTGTGCATGGAGGCCCTCATCTTGCTGGTGGAGTGAACCCAGAGGAACCGCAAAGGAGCTGGCCCCCGTGTCCACCAAGCTGTAGCAGAACATGGCTCTGCCCCTCTGCCATTCATGCATTGAGTCAAGGTGGGCCGGGGCGCCCTGGGAAGCGGCTCCAGTCTTGCAGCAGGGGTAGAGCAGACAGAAATCTCCTTAATTTGTGTCTCAGATACAAGAATCTTGGAGACCCAGCAAATGGAATAGGGTCATGTTTGCAGAGGTGAGGACCCTCATCTATGGGGAAAGGTTGTATGTTTTGGGTCTTGAGTGGGGTCTCAGGACAAGCCCTGTCAGAGCCAAGAGAGGATGTTCAAGATGAGTCAGGCATCAAGGAAGCGTCCAGGTTTCCCCCACAGTGCCCGCTGGTTCTGCACACATCCTGGGCAGGGCGTGCTGGCTCACCGTGCAGCAACAGTGCCTCAGGGCCTCCGCCAAGGAGGACGTCCCTGGGCCCAGGGTCTGTGTGAGTGTGGGCACTGGCCCAGGTCCATGCCTCGTTTGCCGGTCAAAGCCAGGGTCTTTACTTCGGGTATTTTGATGATGTGTGTGAATGTATACTATTTTGTGGCCTCAGCTGAATGCCTCCTGTGGGGAAAGGGGTGGGGGTGACGGTCATCATCAGGGCCTGGGGCCTGAGAAAATTTGGCTGAATAAAGATTTACGAATCTGCATTTGGACTCTCTGTTATGGGCCCTCAGCCCCGGCTGCCCTTTATGCCAGTGGCCGCCAAGGGTGATGGACAGTCTCACAGAGCACCTTTTCAGGGTCACCATGGGACCAATTCCTGGAGAATTTGAGGTACAGATACGTAAGTCACTGCTTAGCACCCTGGGGCTCAGATCTTTGCAGCAAGAATATTAGCTGCGGCTAGAGCTGAGGGAAACCACACACCCCGCCAGCTGTGAGAGGTGCTTCACCAAATATTTACTGAGCCACTGCCCTGAGCCAGACACATGCTCACGGCCCAGAAAGCACAGCCATCAATTCTTGCCTTCACGAAGCACACCTTACGGCGAGTTTGGAAAGACAACTAAATTTGAACTCTTCAGACCTGGATGTGGCTATATGACAACTGGCCAACTCCTCGATTTCCCAGTTTAGTTTCTTCTACATGGGCGACAATGGTGATCACAAAATCAGTGTGGGAATAGAATGAGGCTAGACATGCACCGCGCGGCCTGGCCTGGGGCCAAGCCTCGGAGAGCTGGTATAGGGAAACCCTGGTTATTGGGCAAGCCCACTGTACCTGACCTGGGGGCGGCACGTCTGACACACCATGCACGCCAAAGAAGCCCGCAGGACTAGCCAGCCACCACTTCCCCGGGTGGAAGCTGCCCCAGCTGGGGAGTGTGGCCTGCTGGGACCTGACATCTCGAAATGCATGCTTGGATGCCTAATGTATGAGAGCGCCTATTGGTCCGCCCTGGGACGGACGGCAGAAGCAGCCAATCAGAAAGCAGCGTGAAGAGCGTGCGGAAACGGAAATGAGGTTTCCGTGGAGACAGCGGAGCCTGCGGAAGACGGCAGCGGCTGTACCTTGGAGCCGAGGCCGAGGCAGAAGCAGGGCATGGCTACGCCGATGGCCCTGTGAAAGCAAGGCGGCCGCGGGGTCCGCCATGCGCCGGCGGCCCTGACATGGGTGCCAGCGGCTCCAAAGCTCGGGGCCTATGGCCCTTCTCCTCGGGAACGGGGGGCGGCGGCCCGGAGGCGGCAGCTGCTGAGCAAGCTTTGGTGCGTCCGCGAGGCCGAGTCGTGCCCCCCTTCGTATTCACGCGCCGCGGGTAAGGGCGCGATTCCTCCCCGGGCAGGACAGGAAGGCGGCAGGTGCCCGCGTCATGCGTAGCTCCCGCGGCTGTATCTCCTGCCCTGAGCTAGGACGAGTCCGGTAGTTCAGACCCCCTTTGGAACAAGGGATGCGAAAGCCGGCCAGTAGGTTTCTGAAGGCCTGGCTGCTCTTGAGGTCTACCTAGAAGAAAATTGGGCCTGTAGGTTGTCCCTGGTGGCACCCTTATGCACGCTAGAGCTAAGATAGGTCTGTCCGAGACCTGAGGGCCTCTTCCCTTTATCCCTTCACGCCCAGCTTACCAGTTGAAGGCTCCTATCCTACCTCTCCCCCGATTCTTATGACGGGAGAATGACTCTTTGTTTCGGCTGTTACCGTTTCCCACAGTGGTGAGGTTGGACCTCTGAGGGTAGGGGTGGGGAAAGCAGGACTGGACCTTAATGTTGGGGGTGGGGCCTACGGGAAAAGAACCTCACCCGGATGTGGTCTCCCGATCTGGAGCACTGACCTCCTCCCACTCCCCAGAGATCCAGACAGGAGCATTAGATTGATCTGGCCCTGATGGTCCCCTGGACCATCTAGAGATGCTAGAGATTTGGCAGTAGATACTTAGGGAGACCCAACAGTGGGGGTTTGGCTGCACCAACCCCCTGGAGTGAGTGGGAAGGATGCAGCTTTTCTCCCTTTGGACTCCCTTCCAGCTTAGGCATCTGCTGGCCTCAGGCTTTGGACCTGGGCTAGTAGTGCCTTCTGGAGACTAACATACTAAGACCACCATCCTGCCCACTCTGGAAATCCTGGGTTAAAGCAAGGGACTGACGCTGAAGTGGTTACTCTTGCGGAACAGACCAGTGAGAACGGCCCTAGCTGCCCGGACAACGTGCTCCTGCACAGCCTCTCTTCTTGGGTCTGACAGTAGCACTGGCCACCACCCCACTTCCTGTTTCCTTCTAGTAGGCTGCAGACCCTAAGCAAGAGCTTTTCGGAGGCATATATCTTCCCTTCCTGTCTCCTTTTGGGGATGGGCACACTTCCTGGTAGCCTGTGGCATTTACCATGACAAGGTGTGAGGCTCCAGCCCAGCCTGTTCCCCTTCTCCTTCTACGCAGCTCCATGTTCTATGACGAGGATGGAGATCTGGCTCATGAATTCTATGAGGAGACAATCATCACCAAGAATGGGCAGAAGCGGGCCAAGCTGAGGCGGGTGCATAAGAACCTGATTCCTCAGGTGAGAGGCTGGGCAGTGGTCATAGAGCCTATGTTGAGTGTGTTGAGGCAGACCCAGGTGGGGTCTGCTGTCAAGGTCTGGGCTCTCGGGGGAGGAGCTGGGAAAAACGGGAAGGCTTCCTGGAGCAGGGGCACTGAGATGACCCTCATTAGCGTCTGTTTTCATGGCAGGGCATCGTGAAGCTGGATCCTCCCCGTATCCACGTGGATTTCCCTGTGATCCTCTATGAGGTCTGAGCCTGGGGGGTTGCAGGCCTAAGCGCCTCCTGCCTCAGCAAGAAACCCTCAGGCTCAGGGTGTGACTCCCATTGAGGCACCTAGGCTGAAGCCACAGTCCTGAATAAACTCCATAGGCCTGGAGTCTTCAGCTGTGAGCAGGGCAGTTCTGCAATGTTGGTTGGGTGCTGGTTTGTGGACAAGAGGTGGCTGGTGGCTGGTGAGGGCTAATGACAGAGTCGCCAGCCCACCTTCCCCAGCAGTCCCATGGCAGGGCGTACACTGATCCGGAACGCCTGGCTCCTGTGCCCTTGCCAGGCCTGCTTTCTTCCAAGTTTGCCCAGGGCCCAACCCTGTTAGGGGCTACAGCACTTTACAAGGTCTGCCTTCTTGCAGCCCCTGGGCTGTGGGAGCTGTACGCAAGTGAGAACCTCTTTTCCCTCACTTCCTTGACCCCTTCGTTGGAGCTTTTCGGCCGTTTGCTACCTCGATTCCTCCTCTGTTGGACAGAGGCTGGGGGCAACGAAAGCCTGATTCTTCCTACCTACCTGCCCCTGTGTTCCTATCCTGAGATGGATGGACGGACAGTCTGCTGGCTGTTGATAGGAGGAGGGACTGGCATGGGAGGCATCTCCCTCTGCCCCCGACTGGGCGGATCCCACTGTAACGAGTTGCTGTCCCGTGAAGTCATGCTTCCCTCTTCCCCCCAGCCGAGAGGGCACGGGATGGGATCGGGAAGGGCCATGGATGCCTGCACCTACCCAGCTGCTCCATCTAATCTCCCTTTTGCACCAGCCATCCCCTGCCCCCCACCCACCCACACACACAGATTGAGAGGACACCATCCGCCACCCTAGGGTGAGGGACGGCACCCTAGGGCGGGTACCGATCGCCCTGAGCCCACTACCCCTTCCCCTGCGGTATGTCCGTACCTTCAGGATCGGTCAGGAGAAAGTACTGGAGCCGCTGGGTAGGGACAAAGGGAGAACAACCATAAAAGGATTACTTAAAATGTGAAAGTTTGTAAATACTCTAGTGCGTGATGTTGGGGCAGAGTCTGATTTCTACGCAGAAATGACTTTTTTTTTCATTGTTTAATTCCTTACTGTGCAAGCTCTGTGCTTCAAGACTGTGGGAAATGGTGTGGGGAGGGTGGCCCCCAATCTAGGAAGGCCGTTATGTTATTTGTTCAGTTTCAATAAAATTATTTGTAGACCCTGCATATGAGAGTGACATCCTCTTGGACTGTGACACCCAGCATCTAGACCACCACCTGGGCTCAGTAGGTGCCCCGCCCTCCCCCCCAACGCTAGCAAGGCCCCAGGGTAAGCGGGAGTCCAGTCTGCGGCCATCCCAGCTATGACCAGCAGGTGGAGGTGTATTTACACAGACCTCACCACACGGCTCCTCTGGATGGAGGGCCAGTCCGTCTATATTGTTTTCAATAGGTGAGGACCCTGGGATGCTTCATTAGGGATTGGCCTCATCCGCCTAGCTTGAGGTGAGAACGTGACCTCAGATGGGTCTGGCGCAGCTGTCCTGTCCCAGCAGTGCCAGCTAACCCTACATGAGGCCACAGCCTGAACCCTATGGACCTCCAAGGCCCAACCTTAGGTGGCATCACGCCCTTGGTCTACTGCCAGGCTCTGCATCCCAAAGCCACCTACCTCCTCCCAGGGCTGCCTGTGGATACCGCCAGGGGCGGGGGCTCAGACCTCTGTTCCAGCAGACGAAGCCCAGCCGCCCAGCACTTACGGAGCTCCCTGCCTCCAGTTGCCCCACCTGCAGCCAGCCTCCTGTGGACATTCGGCCTGCTGTAAGGCTGGTTCACTGCTAGGCCCAGCCCTCAGCCATTAGCCCAAGTCACAGGGAGGAAGGAGGGAGTTCAAGCACACAGGTTTCTGGGCCTGGGGAGTTGGTCTGCTAGGCTTTTGGAGAGTTAAACTGTCAAGTCGGGCAGCATCACGCTGTGCAGCCTAGACCGACAGCACTTCGGGCTCCTGCCCATTTTCCCAAAGAGGTGCCAGCCGTAAGGCCCCATCCTCTGCTGTCCCACCTACTGGCTGCCCCAGGGACAGGCTTCCGCCATGCCAGATGATCTGTCTCCCGTCACCACTGTCCTAGGGTGGGAGAACTCCCTGTGCTGACCCCAAAGCTGGAAACAATGGAGGTCAGGTCGTGCTTCCCCATTCCCTCCCATGGGCTGTGCTCACTTCCTTCCTGAGGGCTGCCGGAGGAAGTGTCCCTGCCCTGGGACAGTCTGGCCAGGTCTTTGTTTCCCCAGGGGCCCCCACCCTTGAAGCTTCCAAAGCCAGTGTCCCTTGTGGAACCAGCACAGTGGTATAGGGATGCCACCCTCCAGTGCCATGTCTTGGCCTCCTTGGTCCTCAGGGCAGACTCCAGGGTCGGTGCCCACCTCCCCCAGACACCAATCTTTCTCAGCCTCTGTGAGGAACGAGGCCCTGGGCATCAGAGAAGCGGGCCAGTAGGGGAAAGGGGGGGTTGGTTCAGAGTGATTTGAGGGTGTGCAATTTTATCTGCCCCTTGCTGGGACGCCACTGTGGCCTCCCCAAGGTCAACGCCTTACGGACCCCTCCTCCCCACAGGAATATATATACCCCTTTCCTCACGAGTGTCGTGAGCAGCCCCCTACTCTAGGGCGTCTCGGT
>PVKM010042598.1:0-12767 GCA_004027735.1 Carollia perspicillata
ATTTTGTAATGATAATATTCAGTACATATTGGAATATGTATAACATTAAAATTAATTTCACTTGTTAGTTTTTGCCATTTTTATGTGACAACTTGAAGGTTTTACATATGTAACTCACACTGTATTTCTGGGGGACACTGCTACAAATCATGTCTTTACTGATTTCAGATTGATTCCTTTCTCAGAAATGGTGTTTAATTGATTCCCTTGAGGGTACAAGTCAGAGATTTTCTAAGCTCCACCCTTGTGCATTTGGCAGAGCACTGAGCAAGGAGGTTTTTGCAATAAGTCCATTTTAGGGTAGAGGAAGGAGGGTGTGAGACTATTTCCCTTTTCTGCTTATAAGTGCCTTATTTTCCAGGCTGCTTGCTTCATTTTTTTCCCTCACAATTGTATTACTTTTTTTCCCCTTATTGCTGGGAAGCTTATGAGTGGTAAGGGTGGGCAAAAAGGTAAAAGCTAATCCTTAGATCAACATGTAAACATAATTTAGTTTGTAGAGGTCACCGAGTTAAAATGTGGTTTCAAAGCACTACTCTATTACTTTTAACTGCAAAGTATGTTATACTTTTTTAACACTACATGAAGTAAAAACAGAAAATATTTAGAAAATATAATGGAATTGTCATACTTCAAATTTTAGTTATTACTAATAAAGTAACTATATGTGTTTTTCCCTAAAATTTGACTTAAACGGGGATAAAACCCTAATGTAATTTTAAAGTAGTACTTTAGTGTTTTTTACATCAACTCAAGTATCAAATTACTTTAAATAGGTTAAATGAATCTGATTATTTTCCAAGAGAATTGTTCTCTGTATAAAATTTTAACTTAAGGTATCATATATGTGTGTGAATATAACTTCTTAGGTAATTTATTTATGCTAGAGAAATTGTTTCTGTTAATGTGATTCCATCAAACCATTATTATAAATAGAATAATGATACTTTTAATTTTAAAGTAAACTTCACAGAGCAAAAGAGCAATGCAACAATATATCACAGCAAAAAGCAATGTAACAAAATCATTACAAACCCTTCCCTAACCTCCTGTTCATATGTATACAGGTGTCTGACCTGCAATCCCCACTTTCCAGACATGCTTTCTCTCCTAGCTGAAGACTTATAGAAAATTAAATTAACAAATTATGACCCAATGCAATAGCACATCATGAAGTTGAACTATTACTCTTTCTTTACTAGAGAGGAGTATAGTAAGGTGAGGAACCTCAGCACATACAAATTAATTTTATAACATACCTTATTTCAGACAGCCATAAATTTATTTTATTATCATTATTATTGTTTATATCATCAACTTCCCAGATTAATTTCTGAATATAATATTATAAATTTTTGGTTTCAGAAATTATATTATGAATTGACTCAACTGTTTGTCTACAGGTGAAAACAAATGGCAGCATGTCCATGCACTGAAATACGACTTGGCACTAAAAAGGCACAAATTAAATACATTGATTAGATACATTACATGGATGAATCTCACTATGGCAGGGCACACAAAGTTAGCATAAAAAACCACATTGTATGCGTTCATTGATAAAGAAAGTTCTAAAATGGGCAAAACTCATCCAGAAAAGAATCTTAATCAGAATAATGTTTTCCTCTGGAGGGTTGGGGTGGGTGGGTGATGGCGGAAGTTACTGGAATAGAAAGGCAGAAATATCCTGGTGACGAAGAACTGTTTATGTAATGATAGGGGTATTGTTTATCTGAGTGTATCCATTGGTCAGAATTGCAAGGCTAAGTTCTATACATTGAAAATGTAGGCTATTTTACAAAAAAAATAGAATAGTAAAAAGAATAATTACAGCAGTAATTGGGGATGGAAGTATGGATAATAACTTGAATGAATAATGTTGATAATAGTGGAATTTGGGTGGTGGGTATGGAGGTCCATTTTACTATTCTGATACATTTGTATATATTTCATATTTTCATAATATAAACCTAAAAAAATAAAGCCTGATAAAGTGTTTTCCCCAAGGCTCCAGACATTGGTATCAAAACTTGGATAATATGGAAATTAGTCTTCATAATTATCATAAATATGATGTCTTAGATTATTGGAGGCAGCGCTGTCTGGGAAGGAAATAAAAACTAAGATAAAAGTAGCTTCGGAAAATACTTTGAGAGGGGAGAGTGGTGGTGGAGGCGGGCTGTTTTCCTTGATTCTAAGTTTCCAATAAGGAGTGATTTTTTTTTTTTTTCATTTTATGAACAGAGCCTACTTCTGAAATGAAAAACAGACAATATTTATAGCGTTACTCCATACTTTTGGACTCTTACATGAATGGCAATTTCCTTTATGTATGAGATACATTGATAAAAGTCTTTTTCAGTAATGATCCCATCAAATTTCCTATTCACAATAAAGTCATTTCCATGCCTGGTACATGGTCTTAATAAGAATCGTGTTATGAAAGCACAATGTGGGTTGTGTAAATAGTATGTGAATATCGATTTCAGTATTAAACTATTACATTTCTTGATGATGCTTGAGAAAATGTAATTTATAGTGTATTCATAAACTGGATAAAATAATATGCAGGGTCATTTTTATCAGGCATTTGTGGCTCACATCAGTTTAAAGCTATGAAAGCTGTATTTTTCCATTAAAAAGGTTTATCTCATTCTAACATTGCATTTTAGATGTATTTCAGTGTACTAATCATAGTGACAAAAATGAGATTTTATTCTAACACATTTTAGAAAACTAAATAGACTCATTTGGTCATTATCAAGTTCCAATTCTGAATTCCAGTGGCTTTCATGGCATGTGCCCTGGTACATTTGGAAATTCAGCAAAGAGGGATATATTAGAAACAACTAGTTGACTAATGTGTTATTTTATAACAATTTTCATGGCCACTTGTCATAACATCCAGAAAAAAAAAAAGAATTACCTATTTAGTACCTAATTTTAGACTGTGTTCTATTTTAGCTAGAGGCTAGCAAATTGTTGCTGCACAGGATCAGAGAATAAATATTTTAGGCTTTGCAGAATAAAGCCTCTTTTGCACCTACTCAATTGCCATTGTAACGGAAGCACTCATAGACAATACATGAAAGAAGGGGCGTGGCTGTGCTCCAATACTTCATTTACAAAGTCAACCAGCACACGCTAGTTTGTCAACCACTGCTCTTGACTAGTGCTTTTCAAACTTCTCTGTGCACAGAAATTTCCTGTAGCGATTCTGATTCAGTAGATCTGGGGTAGAGTCCAAGAACTGGAGTTTCAAACTGGTTCACGATCTGCATTTAACTATGTGAATGAAGTATTCTGTAGCTCAACTTCTATAGCTATAAAAATATCTTCTCTAGCTGCTTTGCATGCTTGTAATGAAGAACAAGTAGAATAATATATGTGAAATGCAATATGTACTAGACAGAAACAAGCATTATTAAGACACTTTGGTGAGGGGGTTTGCTCACCTGTTGATCTACTGTTTCCCCATTCTGTATATGTCAGCTATAATAGGCCCACATTAGGGTCTACTTTAGATATCCTATGCCACAGTTTTCAAAAGCATTTTAATGTATTATTCTCCTATTGCTGCTGTAACACATAACCACAAACTTAGTAGCTTTGAGCAACAAAAATTTGTTGGCTTACTGTTCTGGAGGTCAGATGTCAGAAATCTGTCTTAAAGGATTGAAACCAAGGTGTCAGCAGCACTAGTTCCTTCTGGAGGCTCTAGGAGAGAGTCTGTTCCCTGCCTGCCTTTTGTGGATTCAGGAGGCTATCTTTCTCCCTGAATCAGGGCGCCACATCGCATCACCTTTTATTTCCCATCCAACTCTCTTAAGGATCCTCTGTACATACAGTGAGCCCACCTGGAAAATTCAGGGTCATTTCCCCATCTCAAGGTCTTATCTGTTAACCCTTGATCATATCTGTTAAATCTTTTTACCACGTAAGGTAACATATTCACAGGTTCTGAGAACTAGTATATGTGCTTCTTTGAGGGCCATTATTCATCCTAAAACATGAGGGCATTAACAAAGTAACAAAATATGGACTGAGTTTCCAGTGGAAAGAGACTGATAAAGACACAGGGCACAGAATCCTGAAACCTTCCTTGCTGGAGTTACCACCTTTTAGGATCCCTAAAGAAAGGGGATTAGGCATTCTTTCTTACTAGGAGGCTTTGCCCAAATGTGATCAAATAGTACTCCAGTGAGATAAGCCTAACTAATCTCACTAAGCCTTTGCTTCAGCTATAGGAAGGCCTCAATTGTCTGTTACAACATGGGCCAAAGAACACTTCAGCTTCCTTTTCCCAGAAGCCGACATTGCAATTTGTCTCTCTGTATTTTAGTCCTCTGATTATGATGAAAGGTTTTAGAAAAAGAAAGGCAAGGTGGAGTGGGAGAGGTTCTGGAGTTTTCTCTAAGTCTCCAGTAGTTGGACTTTCAATTCAGTCTTAACGTTTCTAGAGAAAAAACCATTTTCCCATGTGGAATTGCCCCAGCTTATCTTACTATTAAAGCTCTTAGCAGGAAAAGAATAGCATCAGAGGTTTCAAAGAGATGAAATGAAAAATAAAATGCTCATAACATTGGGTCCAAAAAAATGTCCTTCTCATTGACCCATCTATGTTGTTGGATCCTTCTCTTTAGGGAGCTTAGCAACTGAAGTCCAATCAAGACAGTTATTTGAACAAAAAATATTAATATTTAAAAATGTTAACTACATATGAAATAATGGAAAAAGTAAAAAGAGAACATTAAGATATCATGAAGGTAGAAACTGCAGAAAACAACTCTCATCCCTAGCGGAGGTAGAACAAAGACAGGAGGTTGGAATTATTGTGACTCAGAAGGCTGGCAGGAGGCTATGGTAGAGCTTAGGATGCTGAGCTCTGAAGAAGACGGTGCTCTTGTCGCCTACCTCAGAGGAAGGGCCTAGATACAGGGGCTCACGCCTCTGGGAACAAAAAGCATACTTCCTTGAGCAGGAGTTGCTAAGGTGTTATGACAGGACTGAAAACGTTGCAGACTCCGATAAACTGGTGCTGCTGAAACAAGCTTGTTCTGATAGTGCAGAGAAACCTTTGTTTCTGGGAAGAGGATTAAAAAAAAAGATGGAAAATCAAGAACGGTAAGAAAGAGCAGACACTTCTTCCTTCTCTAGCCTTCCAGTATTCCTCCTGCTGGAATTCCTCCTCTTGGCTGAGCCTAACAAGAAGTCAGCTGGTAGAGGAAAGAAGTGGTTTGTGCAGTTTCAGGCATGGCATTACAAAAATTGGTCCTGGAGTTCCTCAATTTAAGTGAAATTTGAAATGTGTTACCAACTTTGATTTGACATCCTTGATAAACTATACTTTCAGAGAAAAAATGGACTTGGAAAACAAAATGCTTCCTAGTAAAGAGAAACAAAAGAGAAGGCTTTGTTGTGTCTGTGTTTTGCACTCAGTTATGGGAGGCACGCAAGAAAAATCAACTTCATAGAATATATGTAACCAAAGGTCTGCACTCCACACAGAACCGGAGCTCAAATTTGAAACAGAAAAAGATCCAAATACCTCAACAATGACAGCAACAAAGGTCCAGCCTACCCACCATCATGAACACATGAAATGAAAATTTGTTCTTGAGTAACAGAAAAAAAGCCCAATATGGAGAGAAATGTCCTCAATAGCATTAAATGTATTCTTATAAATTAAGCCATTCTAATGATGAATTAAATATGATAAAATCATATGAGAAAGTATTTCAACATGAAATAAAATCAGCAGAAATAATATGTAAAATGAAGAAGCCTCACATTATAAATAGTGATCTGTTTTGGACTATAAAATAAATATTTAAGATATAGACTTAAGCAAAATGAAATCATATATCATCAGTTACATCTGAGAAAGAATTCATTAAAATATCAAATATAAAAGTAATGTTATGAAAAATTAAAAACCAACAGATGTTGTGAACAGCAATTAACTTGCTGAAAAGAAAATTAGTAAGTGAGAAGATAAATCTGAGGTCATTATTTAGATTAAAGGTTGGTCAGCTAAAAAAACAGAAAATATGAAAGTGAGCAAACATTGTATAATCCAACCTCCATTTAGTATAATTTTTATAAGGAGACAATAGTGAGAATTGGAAAAAAAGTTATATTTGAAATTATAATGACTGTTATTAAATTTTATTTATTTTCATCTTCTGAAAGCACAGTGTATGTTGAGTTTGATAAATATGCTAGCATCCACATTTAGTACAATTTGCAGAAGAGAAAACCCCAAAGTAAAAGGTACCAATTAAAAAACATACCTCCAGATGTTGACGTAATTTAATATTTCAAATATGACACATAGAATCTATATATCTATCATAAAATTTTAATACCATCATTTTATGACTTAGGCCAAGTCTCATTTTTAGCTTTTTTTAAAGTTAATCCTTAGGAAGATAATTAAAAACAGTTATTTTTATAATGGTTTTTCATTAATAAAATGTATGGCTTAAAATAAATATAAATAATAGCAAATACATTAAAAGAAATGGTATACAATCAAGATTTATGATACACTGATTTCTAATTGTAAGACATTTTCTATTTATAGTGAAAATCTAAAATAAATTAACAACTTAAAATATTTTAAAAGTTAACATACAAAATTAACAAGCTGTTATTTGAGCCCAAGAATTGGCAATATAAATAGTAAATTGTGGTATCATTTACATTTATAAACTGTTGGTTTTAAAATGAACTTAATGTCATACTATTAATAACATAAAAATAACTGCAGTTTTACAGGATAGAAATTTAAAATATGGAGTAAATGCATTTAGTGTTCTTTATTTAAAACAAATCATTCCTGAATTGAAAAATGATATGATTAAATTTAGAAAATGAACACATTGAACACCATGAAGAAATATTTTATTATATATTTGGCAAAAATGTAGCATATGTGAAGATTCTGATACTATTTTTATATATCTATGTACTGTTTATATGTTTGTTCCCTTTCATGAGTATGCTAATATGCTTTATTTAATATTTTAAGTTAAAACTACACTGTTTACTTTGTCTTGATATCTTGGAGATAAGTAGATAATTTTTATTTGATGGTTCTATCAAATAAATGTTCTATTTTACTGTAGAAACAATTTTCAAAAATAAATAGTCTTAAGGTCTGTGTCAAATATTTCATTTTTAAGAAAATGTGTCATCATATTAAAACAAATAACAATCATTTCTTTGTGTGAATAATTGTGTCTATTATAGTAAATGATGCAACTGATTGATGGGAAAGACTAGGACCATATTTAAAATAGAAGAAAAGCTATTTACTTATGATTCATTTTGTTTCTATAATTTCCTGATCATTTTCCCATGCCATCTCATATATATTTTTGTATTACAGCAGAACTTACTGGGGGTCTTTTTTAGAACATTGAAGTTTGTTTTTAGTATGTATCCTGGACTTCAAACTAAGAAAGATGAATACGTTATCAAATTTGATATAAATAGATCTAAAATGATTTTACAGAAGCCTAATATTCTATTTCTTCTAATTCTTGCTGTCTGTCTGAGATAGTATGGCCATGTTCAGGTTTCAACCATTGCATTTTCAGTCTTTACATACTTGATCTCAATCCTTCCCAAGCCTACACAACCACAACACAAGGATCTGTCAGGTCTCATGATATCAGTTGCAGTATAACCACTTGCACATTTTTTCTTCACAGCTTCCAATTCTACTAACTTTTTCCTTAGTAATGCTTCTTAGAATCAAGGCCTAACCTGGTGCCTGGCATATAGTAAGCACTCAGTAAATACAAGTATTCCTTTATTTCAAATATCCTTCAGTTATTAATAAGTCTTATCTCCTAATCTCTTTATTACTTAAATTGTACAGTCTTTTATCAGAACCCCATGCCTTCAGTTATCCACCATATGATACAGTCAGTCCCTCAGTCTAATAAGTTTCATATCAAATTGCATTAAGGAGGCTGCTCAACTGGGTATTGCAGCCACTTATATACATTCAGACCACTGTATACATGAAAAGGTGCTCCACATCACTAAGCATCAGGGAAATGCAAATAAAAACCTCAGTGAGGTATCACCTGACACCTGTTAGAATGGTTGTCATCAAAAAAAGGAGACATAAGTGTTGGCAAGGGTGTGGAGTACAGTGAATGCTTTTACACAGTTGGTGGGAATGTAAATTGATGCATCCACCACAGAAAACAGTATGGAGGTTCCTCAAAGAAATTAAAAATAAAATTATCATATGGTCCAGCAATCCTACTCCCAGTTATGTATATTCAAAAGAAAGAGGAAAGGTTTCAAAAATATCTATGCACCCAGGTTCACTGCAACACTATTCACAACAGCCAAGATATAGAAACACCTTAAGCTTCCATCAAAGGATGAATGGATAAGGGATATTTTTCATTCAGCCATGAAAAATAAGGAAAATCTGCTATTAAAAAAATGGTTGGACTTTGAGGAGGTTATGCTAAATGAAATAAGATAAAGGCAGAAACTGCATGATATTATTTCTGTGTGGAAACTAAAAAATGCCAATATACAAGTGTGTCAAGTCAATCAGTTGTATGTCTTAAACATACATAATATATGTCAATTATATATCAATAAAGCCAGAAAAAAGCCAAGACCACTGCATACCCACTTCATCTGCACAGTCCCCTGAAGTCCAGACCAGCTCCTCCATGTGTCCGTGATCACTTCTCCCAACTTTGCTTCTCACGGGGACGCTCCTGCTCTTATTTTCTTCTGGTCTTCAGAGTTTTACTTTCAGAGTTCACAAGTCTCCTTTATTTCTACCATAGAACCTTGGAGTTCATCTGTGTCACACTGAGTTTATATTTAGTTGTCCATTTTTTATTTCATTTTACTATGTTGTCCTCCAGAGTAAATGATAAATATCCTGGGTGGAGAGAATGTGCACAATCCTGATGCATCCCAAGAACACGGGCTACTCCCCTGTTCATTGTGCGCACTGGAAGATTAAATTCATGTAGTATCAACAGCGGATATTGTGAGTGATAGATAGGTACTGTTTATCTCATGTCAAAGAATCCGCGAGATAGGTCTCCTGTTTTGTAAAGCAAACCTCTTATAAAATAATATATGTCATTCTTGACAGTATTAATTAAATACTTAAAATTTCTCTGAGATAGGTAGACAAAGGAAAGCAAAAGATGCTTTTAAGGGGAAACCTGAATTCTTGGAAGAGGTATTTTATTTTTATCCTAGTCCACACAGGGATTAACTGGTCCTTCTGGTTATAGAAAAATGCAAGCAGTTTCTTCATTAAATTTGTTTTATCCTTGATAGTCTTTGCATTGCTAAATGTTGATATTGCATTTCCATGACTATGATTAATTTTTTTCCTATATCAGTGATGTGATATAGTTTTAAAAACAACCAATTCAAAATCTTTACTTTCAAGATATTTTAACATATTAATATTTAATTTCCAAAGTGTTTAAAGAGCATTTTTGTATTTACCACCAAATAACCATCTTTTATAAGAGGAATTAAACTCTGAGATCTAAAGTACCTTAAACTCTAGTAGTATCAATTTAGACTCTTATTTTTTCCAATAGGCTCATTTTTGTGTGTGTAATTTCAGAGACTTTTAACTTATAGTGGGTGTATGTGTGTGCTTGCATGCATTTGTTTTCTTCCTCTCATATCAATTGCTGCAATATATGTATGATTATTTTTTGTTGAATTTGTATCACAAACAAAGCCAAAAAGCTGTGTTGGTTTTCTAGATATAAGTCATATTCTTCAGGTGATCTTATTCAAACTTCTGTGTTGTTATGAATGAAGCTATTAAAACAGCTGAACTGCTAAAATAGTTGTACCCACTTGACATGTAAAATGAAAAGCCTACTCTCATAAATCTATCACTCATGTGACATTGCCTTTTGATCCTTTAAATATGCTTTTGATTTTTAATCTTGTTTCAAACATCATTCAGCAGCAATAAAATACAGAAACCGGAACCTTTATCTTTCCTGCCTTTATTTATGAATATATATATTCATATATATATACATATATATATCAGTACCTACTTAGTGAATGCTTAATTCATCCAATTTGTGTGTGCATGATAGAAGCTACTTTACATTATTTCCCACTGAAAATTACAAATGAATGACTTACTAGAAACGTGCACTTTCAATGACTAATGAACTAAACAAAAAATAGCAGAAAGAACATTAATGTGCCTATTTGCTTAAATCTTCAGCAATTTTGAGCCATCCACCAAATGATTAGTTTAGCACAGCAATACCCACAGTACATAAATCAGCCCGAACTCCTGTTTTTCTATTTTAAGTGCATGGCTAACGTGGTAATTGGTGAAAGATAATGAGGTTGTTATCTAGGGACAGGATTCAGAAGTGGTTGTATGCATATCAGTGTAAAACTGTTTATGCAGTTGCATGTTTCAAAGTTGTTTTATTTACATAGAAAATTAGATTACTGAGGTTTGGGAGTAATGGATAATTCCTTGTCCATTCACTTCAACACATTTATTGAATATCTGCATTGAGTGAAGAACATTCATTTGAAGCATAGCCTGACAGCCAGTGTTCTACTGTCTACTGCTAAGTAAAAAGACAGGTATACAAATATCTATGATACACTCTGTTAAGTTTTTGTTTAACATGGAATGGATGGTCAGTGTATACAAAAGCGTCACCCCTACTCCAGTTTGATTTTGTAGGGTCAGGGCAGGCATGTGCAAGTGACTCTGCAGCAAAAGTCATACCCCAACTGAGCATTAGACAGCCAACACTTATTTAGCCAAGGCTATTTCAGGGAGAGGCAGCTATTCTAGTTCATAAAGTGAGTATTTTCAAAGCTGCAGGAGCAGAGAAATGCAAGCATCTAGGAGACACTAACACAACCATACACCGTGGCTCTTGAGAAGTAGAAAGGAATATTTTTGGAAAATGTCTCAAAGATCATATCACATAAATGACCTTAGTCCCTACAATGAATTCAGATTTTTCCGAAATGAAATATAAAGACGGTCAGCAATTTTACAGAAAACAGTGGCTCACAGCAGCTTTACAAGCAATCCTGTATGACCACACTGCATTGGAGAGACTGGTTTCATCCTATCAGTAGCATGACTCCTTGCCAACTTGAACACATGAGAACTACAACTGATCTGTGTGCTCAACCCGGATGCTGCCACCCTCCCACTCATGGGCCTACTCTTATCTGCTACCGGAAAGTCTGACATATCCAGTGCCTCTTCAAGAAAGGGAGTTTTGACAAGGCTTTGGAAAATTGGTTAACTGGAGGATGAGATTCAAAGTAAGAGACTGTTGTAATTGTCTGCAAACAATTATGGAGGTACAGATTAAGATAGTGACAAGGAACATTGATAGAATAAACTGCATCAAGAAATTATGTATGGTGCCCTGGCTGGTGTAGCTCAGTGGATTGAGTGCAGGCCTGCGAACCAAAGGATTGAGGTTCGATTCCCAGTCAGGGCACATGCCTGGGTTGCAGGCCAGTTCCCAGCAGGGGACACACAGGAGGCAACCATGCATTGATATTTCTCTCCCTAACCCTTCCCCTCTAAAGATAAATAAATAAAATCTTTTAAAAAAAGAAATTACATATGGTTTATTTATCATGATGGATTATTGGATAAAGAGCATGAGGATAATTGAAGAATATAGAATGATTTCATCCTTCATTCTGAACAAAAGAGTGGCTAGAGGGTACTTTATCAAACAAGAAACAGGCAATTGGAAGAATGATTTGAAAGTATGAAGAATTAAATTTTGCTCATGTTGAATTTGAAGTATATGACAAATTCAAGAAATACTAGAATTTGGAGTATTTGGGTCAGAGTGATTAGAAACAGAGAACAACTGTATTAGTCAAGAGAGACTAACTGCTGGAACAAATCCCCATATTCAGTGATATAATCTGTTAAATTTATTACATCTCATGCAATGGCACGGCATAGATACTCCTACTCAGCTCTCCTCTAAGCATGAAATAGGACAAAGCTTTCTCTCTCTCAAAGGTGCCTGTCCCTGCTATACACTTGGACTCTCTTCTCTTTGGTCAAGGGATGGGGAAAGAGACACAAATAGCATGTTGGAGAATCACATTTGCTCACATCCCTTGTTCACACTCAGTTACATGGCTACACACATCCACAAAGGGAGTTAGGAAATGCACTTTACATGTGGGTCCACTTTCTTGTTTACAGTGAGGTCATCTATGATGCGGCCTCTGCGGTCAGTCTTCTTCTAATTCTTCCACCCACTGCTTCTCAACAGACATTGTGTTGAGACTGACAGAATTCTAAGTGCCAACCATTCTAGGAAGAAAAACAAATATTAGGGGTATCTTATAGTTTAATTAAACTAGCTTAAATAATTAATAAGAAATAAAAAGTGTTGGAGAAAATATGGAGGAAAGAGAATTTTTATACACTTCTGGTTGGAGTATAAATTGGTATAGCCACTATGGAAGAGAGTATGGAGATTCTAAAAAAAAAATTAATAGAATACCATATGACCCAGCAATCTCTCTTCTGGGTATCAACCACCAAAATGTTGTAAACATTTATTCATAAAGATATATGTACCCCTATGTTCACTGCAGCATTATTCACAGTAGCTAAGACATGGAAGCAACCTAAGTGTCCTTTGATAGATGACAGGATGAAGAAGGTGTGATACGTATACAATGGAGTACTACTCAGTTATTGATAAAGTACT
>PVKM010042599.1:0-12775 GCA_004027735.1 Carollia perspicillata
TTTTATTAAAGAGACTTTCGGCCCTTGTATTTTTATTTTTTAAATTTCTTTTTCAATGTCATATCAGGTTCAGGTGTACAGCCCAGAGCTCAGACACTTTCACAACTTCCTTCCTGCGCCCGGGGCTCAGACTGCCTCCGTGGCTGGCCCTCCTCTTCCTGAACACGGGTCCGGCGGAATCCCGCTCAGACGGCGCCTGCTCCGGGGAGCCTGCCTCGATGTTCAGAGACCAGCGATCCTCTTCGGCTCACAATCCCTTAACATCCACCGGCTTCGTGTAGTAGATTCCTTGTGCCTTTTTTCTTGAGGTTGTTGTCTACCTCATCTTCACATCCGCCACGAGTGTTTGTTGTATGGATGATTCTCATTTTTTGATAACGGAAACCACTGGTGGTCAGTCAGAGAGTTTAAGGAATTTGCCCCAAATCACGGAGGGGCGAGCTCAGTCAGACCTGGAACCCAGACCTGGGAATGCAGGCTGGCATCGCCCTCTGTGTCGTGCTCAGCAGTTCCAAGAACCGCGTGGGGACCGATTCAGAGTCAGATCAGGGGTGTCACTGGCCCTCGATGTGCTTCATCCTTCATGGCCAAGAGCGGTGCCAGTTCATGGTCCTCAGGGGAAGGGGGCTTGGAGATGGCCCTTTGACCTGATCGTCCAGGAGCTCGTCAGGAGCCTCACCTTGACGTCAGCAGGCAGGTGGGCTGCGAGAAAGAGCGAGGCGGATGGTTCGGTTCTTCCGATATTCGCGTTGCTGTCTCCCGTTCCGATGGGTCAGCGGGAGGTGCCAGGTTGGATCTCGTTCTGGGTTTGTGTATGTGTATGTGCGCAAAACACGTGCAGATGTGTTTAACCCTTTACTGTAAACATCACATTCACAAAAGCAAAGCAAATTACACGGGAGCCCCATCCCCCCTTGTACCCGTGGCCCAGCTACAACAGGGATCGACAGACGCCGTTTCCTGCGTTCTGGGCCCTGCTGGCCGCAAGCCTGAGTGCCGTTTTGATTTCCCTCCTCCTTCTGTATTTCTTGTAAACCAATAACTTGATCTGAAAACTTGACCTTTTTTTGGTCAGAAATACTTACCGTGCAGGTGGTGGTGCCATTTTCACGAGGAGCGCACAGCACTGTGGGTGTGTTGAAGTGGAACACACTTAACGGCGGATCGGGGCTATCACATGCACACGGAAGAAGCGAAAACTGACTTAGGTTGGTAGACACGGACTGGAAATGGGAGCTGTTTACTCAGGGTGGTGTCTTAATAGAAGTTACTTGATGAATCAGATAATAAATAAAAGAATATGAGACAATTGCTCGGTGATTGGCCTCCTGAAAGTAAGAAGACTCCAGAACTGGATGCTTGCCTTCCTTCAGCTCCCTGCTCCCCCAGGACAGACGTCGGTATTTGACGACATCCCGGGGCAGCCTTGTGTCCCGCGGGACGGGCGCCTCCGTCAGCATCATGCCGGCGTTTCGAAGGAACCACACCTGACTCCTTTCCTTTAGAGGAAGAAATTAAAAAGTGGGAGAAGAGCCTCCTGGCTGCAGTATGAGGTAGAAGTGATGCTTCTAGCTGCCGCCTTCAGTGTGGAGGGAGTGGTGGAGTTGAAGATAAAGGGGTGACAGTGTGGGGATGTGTGTGAGCTGGGACCTGCTGGTGGGTGCGTTCCCCACGAAGGTGGCGTGGGGCTCAGTGGAAGGTGCAGGAGCCACAGCTGGGTTAGCAGCTAACGGTGCCATCTCGACTGTCGACAGGCACGTGCCCTTGAGAGAGTTACTTCTTTGTGGCTTCACTTCCACCTGCAAATTGGGAGACCCTGTGACTCCCCCAGCTGGCACCGTGATTTCCTAGAACCCTGAGAGGTTTCACTGACCCTTTGCCGTCTGACAGTCCTTCCCCACCCCCTTCCTCTGGGCTGGCCTTGCCTCCCCAGTGAAAGAAGTCTTTGGAGCTCTGTGCTAAGCACCAGAGTAGACACACACAGCAGGGGCTAAAGGAGGCATGAGTTCTGCATGGGAAGTTGTTTAGGAATTCCAGGAGAAAATTGCTGGAGAATTCCACTGCAAGATGGGAAAGTACTAAAAAGTCACAGACTAGAAAGTCCTGCGGAAAATCCTGTCCAAGCCTCACTCAAGCGGAGCGGCCTTCCATGTCTTAGGATGTGCCAGGCAGTAAAGATCAACACCAATCCTCCGTCTTCTTGGAAGGTCTTATCAGTCTCATGTTTGGGAAGTGCCACCTCCTACGAAGACGCCCCTCTTGGCGTCCTTACCATGTACTTTACCAGGCCAGGGGTGTGATGTCAGTTCCCCTGTTCCCATAGGGAGGTGAAGTGTTTGGTCCTTGAATGAGCACACCCTGGAGAAGCAGGAATCGTTTGTCCGGGAGTCCGGCGCCAGCCAGGGCCCCTCCCCAGGCCCTCTGCACTTGAGATAGCTCAGGGAAACTTTCTCATTATCACTGTGACCTCCAGGGCCCCCTCGCTGCCAGTTAATCATTACATGGGCAGGGCTGTATTCCTCTAGCTTTCTGGCCTGTTTTTGCAGCTGGCTGGGTTTATTACTGGACAAGGGGCCTTGGCTGGTGTTTGGATTGCATGCTGATAGGCGGCCAGTGGGCCCCAGCTCAGCCCTCGCTGGATACGAGAGTCAGGCTCCCCTTGGGAAACTGGAGCATTTGGGTTATTAGCACCCCTTTCCCCAAGCTGCTGAGAGGCGCAGGCGCTGAGCACCCCAAGACTCCTTCTGGAGAAGCTCTCAAATGAAACCGGGTCTGCGCAGACCCAGAGCAGAAGCCTCCCAGTCGAAGAGGCAAAGAGGCACAGCTGTGCCCCTCGGGGACTCTGCTCAGGGAGCAGCTGGGGCCTGGTCACACTTCCTGTTCTGAGATCCACTCTTCCTCATGGCTTTCCCGTCTCCTTCCCCCTATTAGTCCACACAGGAGACCCATCTGATGCATGTATTGTAAAAGCAAGTTGGCTTTCTTCAGAAACATCTCTTAGCTTTCTCGAAAACCATCAGAAAGGTCTTAGTAACTGAAGAGAGCCGGGGAGTGTTCCAGGGCCGTCTGTCGACATGACTCCGCATGAACTAACTGGGTTTTACAGAAGGGCCACTCTGTACCACAGGGCGACTGCCCATCTCTGTCCCCCACTGTGTGCTTTCTCAGCCCCTCCGCTAGCTGGCCGCCTCCTAGACCCTGCCCTTCCAGCCAGTCTCCCTATCTAGACCATCGTTTTTGTTCTTGGCCTAAAGAATTCTTCCCCTTCTTCCGGCTCTGTCGAGTGCTGTCTGTCCTCGCCTACCCTCCGCGCGTACACCGCGGTGCTCAGAGCCGGTCTACACTGCACCTCGACATTGTCTTTGGTCTGAGGTGACTGTGTGCTGTCTTTGAGGTTAGTTCTCTGAGCCTGGGGCTGGGCTCCCCTTTCCTTTACCTCACTGCAGGTAGCTCAGGGCTCTTGCAAATATAGAGATGTCATGGAGAGAGACCCTGAGCTCTAAGGGTCCCTCATTACCACATCTGTTATGATTGGGGTCAGTAATTGTACGGCAGAAGAGGACAAGAGTGGCTCAGAAGCTACTTCCTGCCCCTTCTGTGTGTGTTTTCCAAGCCACTCCCACCACCTGCAGTGACAAGGATCTGGAGCTTGGCCGAGTGCAGGCATCGAACCTCTCCACAGCCTCATGGCCTTCAGTTGAGAATTCTCAGACAAACCTCAGCACAAAGCTCTGGTGCTTGCTGTGTGGCAGGCCTGGGAACAGGGCCTTCCCAGGACCTTCTCAGAACCCACTGTGTAGACCGACGCAGGGAGATGCTGAGGGAGAACCCCCTCACCCCAGGGAACTTCAGGAAGTCCGAAGGGACAGGGCAGGAGGGGCACTGCAGCCCAGGAGGCTTCTCAGACCAGACTGCAGTGGGCACCCTGCTGGCTTCTGTGAGGAGCCAGGAGGAAGGCTGGGGGTCCTGCATGGAGAGGAGCAGCTGGGGCCCTCCAGGCCCCGTGAGGTTGAACAGGCACTTCCAGGGTCTGGGCTGTGGCCCCTGTGAACAGAGTCGAGGGAGGGAGCAGAGGGAACAGAGTCGAAGGAAGCATCTTCCTCCAGATGAGGCCGTGAGAAGGTTTAGACACAGAGTCGACCAGACACACCTTTCCCCTTTCTGCCCCGCTCCCTGCCCCCCGTGCATTGGAGGGGAGCTGTGCAGGGTGAATGCCATGGAGAGGGGCCTCACTGGAACCCGTGTGCAGTGTTCCCCTAGGGGCCCCTCGTGGTCCTTCCCTTCGGGGCCTGATTCCCGAGCTTTGTGAGACGAGGAGAATTTGTCATTACAAACAAAGCCTGCTTCCTCCCTTTTATGACATAGTTGACAGCATTGGTTTCCTCTGTGATTTCTTTTATTACCCTCAATTTTTATTAATCCTGTGGTTGCCAGGGATAACAGTAAAATAATAACGGAGTGAACCATCGCTGGGAGGCCCGTGTGGATGAGTTAGATGACGTCTGTCTGCTGCCTGGAGTAAGGGGGCTGCTGAGTACGAGTGCCGGTCTCATCGACACATCAGCATGGCCTTGGAGATTGACAGCGACGGTCCATACCCCGTGGCAGGCAGGCCCAGCGCTTCGGGGCCGCAGGAGTCCACAGCAGGCCCCTCTGTGGCCCACAGACTTCACGGTCCAAGGGCTGCAATGCAGACGCGGCTGGTGGGGGGCACGCGTCCCCTGAGAGGCTGTAGGCCCTCTGTTCTCGGAGAGGATCTGGACACATTCACCTGAGAAGGGGGTGCAGAGCCTCACCGCAAGGTTCTTCCTCAGAACCCACCTGAACCTGTCACTTTCCTCGTATGGGTACAGAATGGTCTTACCTTTAAATCCTCCCTCTCCCCACCGGCCGCCTTGCCGCCCGCTGGTCGGCACCCCGTGTGGCCCTTCCGAGGGAAGAGAGCAAGCAGCCCCTCCGGGAGGCAGGCAGTTCTTCCCAGCAGCTGGAGCCCAAGAAGGGTCTTCACTGGTCTAGAGGCAGCTGCTGGGAACAGAGAGAGCCGCTGGCCCTTAGCCGGGGGGTCCCAAAGTGGCCTTGGCCTTCTCTGTTTTTGTCCACTGCCGGCTCCGCTGATGGGTTTAAACTGAATATAGGGACTCACGCATCAGAAACATATTGTAGTGGCCCTCAATTTTGACTTTACCTGTGGGCAGCTGTCACCGGACATCAGAAGGAAACCCCCACGGGACGCCCTAAAACCTGGCTGCTATTCAGAATGCTGCATTTTAGCATGGCCAGGTGGGGCTCCCCCTGTGTGACTGGGGTGGCACGTGGGGTGCTGACGACTGGGCGGAGCTCAGCTCTCACCCGCGAAGCCTGTCCGTGTTTCCGTCTCTCTTCCTTGCGCCGCCCTCTTTCTCCAACCCTCAGTTATCATGGGACGTTTGGAAAAGAGGTACCCTTCCCACTAGAAACTTGCTTCTTTTTCATTAACAGAGAGGGAGGAGGTCCTCTGTGGAACTGGGCATAGGGTGGGAGCCCGGAACTGTCACACTTCACTTGGGGAACAGGCTGATTTCACGGAGGTGCTGGAGAGGAAGAGTCAGCCGGACCAGTGTGATGGAAATTGCTCTCCTTGTGGCCCAGAAGGGCGAGGGAGGTCAGAGAGACAGATGGAGGCTCAGAGGAAGGCCCAGGAGTGATCTGGCCCAGTAACACCGACACCTCCTTCCTTCTCCAGGCCCCGAGCACCCTCCCCTCAGCACTGTGTCCCAGCGGCCCCCCACGCACACTGTTTCTGCAGCCAGCCGCATCTGTGGCCCACTTGGTGCACACAGTGGGAGTTTTAGGAGCCATCCCACCACAGTTCGGTAGCACGTTAGTCCTTTTTCTCCCAGCTTTTATATTCACTTCCATTAAAAGTCAGTACTATACAAACATTCTCTTCTCACACTCACGGCTTACCTCACTCAGAGGGAAAAAGAACTTTACAGGCCCCCAGCCGGGCCTCTGAGTCTGGACCAGTCTCCATCCCCATGTGCATCGACAGAGATACGGACACATGTCCACTGAGAGCACGTGCACTTGTAGTTTACTCACAGTGGCCCACACTGTGAACAGCCCTCAGGTCACCAACAATAGAATGGGTAGGTAGATGGCGATCCCGTCAGCAGTGAAACACAATTCAACAATGAGCATGAATGAACAACTTGTAGCCCCCACGCGGGTGAACCGCACATGCATCGTGTTGAACTGGGAAGGTGGATGCAAAAGAGAGCTCATGGTAGGATTCCCTTTACATAGACTTCAGGAACAGGCAAAACTCCTCTGTGGTATCTGAAGTCAGGATGGTGGCTGCCCTTGGGCTCGGGAGGAGGCAGGTCATGCTCTGTGTTTTCATCTGAGCACAGGCGACAGGCAGGCTGACCTGGTGGGAGTTCACCTGGCTGCTGTGTGTGCTTTTCTGTATGTATGTAATGTTTCAAGAAAAGGTTTTCTGGAAATCGCCAAGTTTAGCCTGGATTTGGTGCCGTTTTGGAACTTATTTCAACCAGGCCTGTTCTCTGAATGGCCTATGCCTTCAACTGTCCCCAAAGACTGTTCTGTGACGTGCACACAACTGCTGATGGCTTCCGTACCTATGTTGCTATTTTACACAGCTTTCGCCTTCTAAGTCTGCTCCAGAGTGCTGTGCAGCAGTGTCGGCATCCTTACAGGAAAGGCACTAATTTTCCCTTCTTCCTGTTGCTTGGAGCCAAGGGATGGGCAATAGACAACAAGAGGCTCGTGCGGAGGACCCATCAGGCTCTGTCCCGCTGACAGTGCCATCTCAGCCATCTGAACAAACGGGTCATAGCCTTGGCCCTGGCACTGAGACAGGCTCTCAGTGACCCCCAGCCACACCTCGGTCACTGCCCATCACACCACATTTGTAAAGTGGGGGCTTCTCCAGGGAGACAGGGGTTTTCCAAGATGTCATGACCCATCACGTGGTTTTCACAGGTGTGGGTGTGACCCCAACAGCACAGCCTCTAAGAAAGACCAGGAGGTAAAGGAACGAGAAAGAGGAGGAAAGAGATGGGGAACGTGGGCCATCAGTAGGAGGAAGTCCACGAAGAAAGGACAGACCTACCCAAGGAAGCCTAGAGCAACCCCCGCCCCTAGTCCTCCACTCCCTTGGGCTCTCTGCTGCCCCCTGCTGGCATCACTTTCCAAGCCGGTGGCGGGTGCTCCAGGAGGGGCCCTTAGCCCCCAGGCTCCCTCCAACAGCCCTCCCTCTCTCCTGAGGCTCTCGCTGCCTCCACCTGTCCTGAGCACGCAGGACGTGGCTTCAAGATAGCTGCATGGCTTTACTTTCTTTGGCTTCTCACTCTTTGCATATTCTTCTGAAAAACCAAACTCTAAATGGTTGATTTCCTCTTAAATTGTGAGTCTTTCGTCACCCCCCTCACCAGCTGATGTGCGGTTTGCACTGGCACATGGCTTTTCCTCTTTCCCCAGGAGGTGTGATCGGGGTTGTATGTGGGGTGCTGGCAGGTTGGCGGAGCTCAGCTCTCGGCCATCACCCCTTCATTTTCTGGTTGCACCTCCCTTTCTACATCATGGAGCTACCCAGCCTGACCCTATACCTGTCCTTCTCCAGGGTCAGAGGTCATGAGTTGAACCACATCCGTGTTTGGTGACTACTCCTGCCCACGGTTGGAGAACCAAGGCCAGGAGGAGCAGGCTCTTTGGGGGCAGGTGGAGGCTACAGTGGCTGAACCAAGAGCAGGTCTCCTGGCTTTCCCTTTCCATCAGGTTTGCACCGGAGCAAAGGACAAGGGAACGGAAGTGGAGGAATGGGACGAGAGACCCAGGAGAAGCCACGTTTCTGTGCCTGCCTCACGAGGGGCGCTCGCTGGTTATGCATTAACAGGGACCCAGCCGCGTGGCCAGCCCAGGGCTGCAATCGAAAACCGAAAGGGCATGTTTATAGCCAGCAGTCTCCCAATAAATTACCTTTCCTGCCAAAAATGTGCGTTTGCCCCCTTTTCTTGTCAGCCTTGTCACAGAGCTGAAATGACAGGTGAGCAAACAGTGGGCAAAGAGCTAGGAGAGGCTCGCAGCTCTGCAAGTCCACAAAGCTCCCCTCCACCTGACCCGAGAGCATTATCTGCTGGGAACAGTCTCTGCAGATTACGAAGCCTCAGATAGGGGGCTGGGCGGGAGCTGTGAGCCGCAGAGGCCCAGGAGGGGGAGACAGAAGAGGGTACAGGGGTGGGTGGAGGCAGTGGGAAGGAGAAATATAGTTTATCTCCACAGGATGGGGCTTTTTGAGCTTCTTGCACTTGATGTTGAGAAGCAATGGGGGAGCAGCTGTCTCTAAAGGCCTCAGCAGGCGCCAGGTTGACAAGAGGGGTTGGAAGTTTGACTCTCTGCAGCTGCTTGGCATTTGCCATGAACACTGACCACTGGGGGCAGCTGAGACCCCACGCTACTCACAGCAGGGACTGGACAAGGACTCAGAAATGCCCAGGGCAGGGGAGGACCTGGAATGCCCCCGGCCCACAGCAGTTTTCAAAATTCTGGGTAGTGAGATGAAGGAAGACCATGTCAAGTCCTAAGATAAAACCCCAGGAGTCCATGGCAAGTCCAGAAACTCCAGAAGAACCCCTTTGGTTCTCAGGCATAGAGAGGGGGTTCGGCACCAATAACACCCCTTTTTTATTACAAAATCTTTTATTATAAAACTATAAGCATGTAACTCTGTAACATAACAATATCACACTCAAGCATATCATATGACATTTTAGGTGAAATGTTCAAATTAAAACTATAAATTACTATACCCATATTATTATCCTACCAGCCACACCCAAGCAGGCGTTACTTCTGCTGGACCCTGGATGTGCACAAACCGGAGATTGAGACACGTCCATGTTTATCCCCAGAAAAAGCTTTGTTGTTGCCTCTCCGTGCATCCACTCTGCCTGTCCCTCCATTCCTCTTCCCCTCTCCCTCCTTTCTGCCTTCCTTCTCTCCTTCCCACAGGTATTGATTAAGCACTAACTGTGTGAATGAACGGTTGGAAAAGTAGAGAAAAGCAAGTATGCTCCATGCTCTGGGCAGCTCCCAACCTAGTTGGGAGGAACACAGACATGAAGGGCCACCCTGGCCTCGCAGGTGCCCATGGGATATGGGGAAGGCACCCTCTGGGCAGGCACAGCCCGTGGGCAGCTGGGGAACCAAAGGTGGGGAATGACACCTTTGTACACACTAGAAAAGGTGTCTTCCCTCTGGGCAGAAACGGTCCTGACCAGGCCACTGAGGTTGGCGAGCAAGCCAAGTGCCCGTGGCTGTGCATCGAGGCCTGGGCACCCCCTTGGGACGCAGAGAGAGCTGCTCTCCCGATGGTGGACCTTGACAGCCGACATGTAAGAAGGTGTCAAGACCCAACATCCAAACATTTCTCCAAACTGTGACAAAATACCC
Organism: Carollia perspicillata; assembly: GCA_004027735.1. Lineage (NCBI taxonomy): Eukaryota > Metazoa > Chordata > Mammalia > Chiroptera > Phyllostomidae > Carollia > Carollia perspicillata. The sequence continues at coordinate 9,454 of PVKM010042599.1, forward strand.
ATAACATAAAATTTACCATCTTAACCACTTTTAAGTGTACCGTTGAGTAGCATTCACAGTATTGTGCAACTAGTCTCCAGAAAACCCTTTTCATCTTGCAAAACTGAAAGTCTATCCCCATTAACCAATAACTCCAGTGATCCCTTCTCCCCCCGTCCCTGGCAACCATCAGTCTACTCTCTGTTTCTATGAATTTGATTCCTCTGGGCACCTTACATACATGGAATTGCACAGTATTCGTCCCTCTGTGGCTGGCTTAATTCACTCAGCACGATGTCCTCAAGGTTCATCCACATTGCAGCATGTCAGAATTTTCTTACTTGTTAAAGGCTGAATAACATCTAATTGTATGTATATACTGCATTTTGTTTGTCCATTTATCCATGAATGAACATTTGGGTTGCTTCTACCTTTTGGCTATTATGAATAATACTGCTGTAAACACGGGTGTACAGACACCCAACCTCCAAACCCTTAAACCATTTGGAAGCCCGCAACATCTGCTGGGGTGATGGGTTCCCACGTGGTGTAGACGGAAGGCGGGGGGTGGGGTGGTGTAAAGATCCTCGGGTGCCACGTGGGCAGGAAGGTGGGCCCCAGACAGGAATGTTTGCTGGAAGATGGGAAACAGGACAGAGGCAAAGGGTAGTCAGCCTGTGGCTGTCCTCCGCCCATCTGCAAAGAGGAACGTACCCTAACTTCATGGCAGTTGTTTTCACCTCGTCCTTAACCTGGGACCTGGGGTCATTGTTGCCTCTAACTAGGGTGTCTCTGTGTTCCAGAAATGCCAACCTTCAAGGCAAAACCAGACATCACATGGAATGTTTTGTAGACATGAAAAAAGCATGAAAATGACAAGCTATTTATTTGGAGCACTGAGAAGCAAAAATGCTGGCTATGTCCCCAAATAATACAGATGCTGGCTAACAAACGTTGAGTGTTTCCAAATGCATTGTCTCATCTTCTCCTCACAGCAACCCAGCGAGGACCTTGGTTTCCTCATCTTAATCTTACAGATGAGAAAAGGGAGGCACAAAGAAGGTGCTCAATTCAGATGGGTAGGAAGTAAGCGTGAGAGCTGGGCATGGAACCTGGGCAGTTGATAGAGAGCCTGTGCTCTTGACCTCTGCATTTCCCTACCTGTCGACTTGCAGAAAATGCTGGGGCAGCCTCCTGTGCCAGGGGAACCCGTGTGCCCACCCTCCAGGGAGTTCCTCCTCATCGCTGCCTCCTGCCCAGAGGCTCCCTGAGAGGCTCAGACCCTCCTCTCTGCAAGGCTGTGGCTTAGGCACCAGAGTCCTGCGTCCTGGAGAGAGCCGTGGATGGGAGACAACACACCTGATGGAGTTTCTCGGAAGACCCCTACAGCTGAATTCTCCATAAAAATCCAGCACTGGTCCCTTGGTCCAGAAACATTGGAGGACGTGCTGCATATGAACCTAAATAACATGGTTCATTCACGAAAGGGGCCCTCTGTCATGTAGGATGATCAGTTCAATTCTGCCCGTCTCATACGGTTTGGTGAAACCACTACTGAGGAGTGCTGATGACCAGCACTTTGGGGCTTAGTATCCGGTTACAGCTGAGCCCCATCTCGACCTCTCCCACCAGCCTAGGCATCCTCATCTCCAGCGATTGGAACCTTGATGCCCCCCAGAGCCCACGTGCCCATGGAGCCCACCTGCTGGGTGTTGCTCCGGGCAACACGAACCAGGCCCCACAGTCATGTGGAAGCTGATCCCAGGGGTGAGAGTGCCCCAGGTGCCCACCCTTTGGCCCTGGTCCCTGGACGACCATGATTATCAGCTCCATGGTGCCCGGCACTGGGGCAGGTGCTTCCAAGGTTAGTCAAGGTGGCCTCCACCCTCCTGAACACAGAAATATGGAATGGAGAGCACCGAGTGGACACACAGAATGCCCGCAGCTCAGGGGCCCGTGTGTAAGGATGTGTGAAGATTTACTGTACGTTAAGCACTGAGATGAGTATGGACAGCGAAGAGGGAAGAGCTGGGCTTCCCATCAGTTGTGCCCTAAGGAGGCCCAGAAAGGGAAAAAGCTCTCCCCGCTTGGGAATCTGGGAGAGGGAATCTTCTGGGCAGGGGGCGTTGCTCAGCTTGGGGGTCTTCCATCAGCAGGCCCCCCTGAGGGTCCTCCTCCTCAGGTAATTGGTCTCTTCAAGTGGGACAAAAGAGATGAAAGACCTGGACATTTCCTCCCCCCCGTCCTCCCCCATTAACTCAACTGTCCTTTGGCCCCGTTGCCTTTCATCATCGAGAATGCGAGGCCCTGGGTGAAGACTTTCCTGAGGAGTGTAAATTTGCTCCTGTCTCCCCCTCACTCCGTCGTGCTGTTTCTCCTCCCAGCGGTGCCCGGACACCCTCCTTCTTTCTTTCATTCACCCAAGGACCAGCCAGCACGCCTTCGTCTGCAGTGGGAGAGCAAACCTCTCTGCCTGGAGGCATGTTAGTGTCCCCCTGGACACTGTCAGTCACGCTGGAGGCTGGCTTTATTTCTTGATCCTTGGCCGATCTCTGGTTCCGGCAACTCAACTCCTCTGACACTTGCCCAGGACGGTCGACGAAGGAAATTCCTGGAGAGTGGGTCGGTGGCTAGGACTCTTGTCTACTGCTAAACTCAGAGGGCTCCAGCAATTTCCCCAGAAAACGAAACAGAAGTTAAAATAAACATTTCCAAAGTTAATAGTTTATGATGTGCTACTAAATTGCTACCTCTTCTTCTCTTTTCTCAACTCGATTACGGAGTATTAGTTTACTTTGCGGCATCAGATGACTCACTATTTCTCCCGGATTGAATTTTTATTGTAACTCTGGTCTCTGCCCTTTGTCTTGCTGGGCCCTCTGTACCCATAACTGTGGAGCATTTCAGGACGGGAGGAGGGGGAGATGGTTTCTGAATGTGGGCAACACTCCAAACAAGTTCTGCTAATCTCCGGGTCTGGTGAAACTTTTTGCTCAGAAAGTTTATGGCCAGTGGGAATGGATGCTTTGTGTTTGCTCTTCAAATAAAGGAACCTTGGCGGCAGAGAAGGGCATTTTCCATGGAGCTGCTGACTTTTGAAATCTTGAGCCCTCTTCCTTATCAGGCCAGTTTATTACAGGCTTCATAAATGTTTTATGAGGGAATGGTGAGGCCCTGCTGACTAGGGGTGGTGGCAGCTGTCTCCAACTTTCCACATTGTTGACCAGATCAAAGGACAGATTTACCACCTGATAAGATTGGGTGGATAAGATGGGGTGGAGGAATCTGGAACTGACTTCTTGCCTCCAGCACGGGGGTGATCGACAGGGCTTGCACCAGTGCC
>PVKM010042600.1:0-12757 GCA_004027735.1 Carollia perspicillata
AAAAAAGTTTCCTGCTTTTAATTTTGGCTTTTTAATTGCATTGCTTACTGAGAGTCTGAACAAAACTTTTGTTGGTTAAATGAGAGCCTGAACTCTTCTTAGCTCTGAAAGAGAAAGGACATATGCTTCCCCAAACCCGAATAGCCAATGGGATGATGACTGTTCAGATCCCCGAATCCAAAGTGGCAGAGAAGGGTGCAGCAGCACAGCTGATGGTGGAGAAGCTGGTGGGAGCCCAGGAGAGAACAGCAGGGCACCCTGGAATGGGTGCACCTGAGGGGCCCATGACTTGGAAGGGTCGGGGTTCTGGTGGTGTCTGCTAAGCTCTCGCTGGCCCTTGCTTAGGTATCCTTCAGTAACTAAGAATCCTGGTGAGGTTGCCTGAGAAAAATTTCCTCTAGTGTGAAAAGCAGTCCTCTAGGGAATATCCACTGCATTTAGCTAGTCTGGAGACATGCATGTAAGGGCTGGTTCTCCCTAGAAGTTTGTTCAGACTCTACTGATCTCAAAATTAATCATGCCTCCCAGGCCCACAAGGTCCACCACAGTCAGCCTCCCATTTATAACTAAGAGGGCCAAGATGAAGATCCTTTAATACTTCTAAATTAAATTTTGTATATGCAATTAGAAAAAGCTGACTATAAGAACAGGTGGAATGAACTGGTTTCTCAAAGATTCAAAAAGTGTATTTAGATAAGTAGATCAACCTCTGATGTCCTCAGGTGTTAGCACAATTCTTCAAGGTATTAAAAATGTCTGCCCTTATTTTAAAAGGGGAGAAGTCACTTGGAACTTGTTAAAATCAGATATAAATTGTAAATGTCTCCAGGTCAAAATTTGGATCCAATTGTTCTTTTATAAACCAGTGAGATTTTCTCATGGCTAAAAGGTCTCTCTTTGTCTGTCTTCTGTGTATCTATGTATATACATGTTGTAAATGTGAGATAATTTTCTGCCTCTAGATGGTATTTTTAAAATTAAAGGCAAGCACTTATAAAAATTAGGCATTCTAAATTTCTAAGGAAAATTGAAACTAACTCAAATGTGTTTTAAGTTTATATGATCTAAGAAAAATCCTTAATAAATAAAGACTAGTTTAAGTTTGTTGTTTTAAGTAAAACAGATATGTATTTATTTTGCCTCAGTTTTACAAAAAAAGTCCATGTTAATAATTGCCTTTTATGTTTATTAAAAATGTCCAAGCTAAAGAATGATAATTGATTACTTCTTAGTTTTCATTAGATATTGTTTTTTAAATCCTCACCCAAAGATATTTCCATTGACTTCAAAGAGAGAGAGAAACAAATATCAATGTGAGAGAGAAATGTTAATGGGTTGCCTCCTGCATGCACCCCGACTGGGGATTGGACCCATAACCTAGGTGTGTACCCTGACCAGGAATCAAACCTGCAACATTTTGATGTACAAGATGACACTCCAACCAACTGAGCCACCCGGCCAGGCAAATATTAGGATTTTAAGGCTTAAAAATCTCAATAACTTGCAGGAAATCTGCTAGGATATAGTGTATGGATAAACAATGGTTGTAGATTAAACAAGCAGTTGGGGCTATGGGAAATTCAAGATAGCTAGTTGCTTCTCCCTGGTAACCCATTTTTTTGTTTTTGCATTCCTTCATGCATCACAGGGCATTTAAGATGGACATAAATTAGATGAAGAAATTTAAATGCCATTATTGAAAAGAGACATTTTATACTATTGCCAAGCTAAGGAAAATGAATAAGATACCTTTTAATACCACTTTTATGGCTTAAGTAAATGTTATATTAAATGACAAATACAGAAAAATGAGACAAGGTAACACTTGGATCATCATAGTTCACATAGAAATGACCCAACATGTTTTTCACAATGAAGGCCATAAGACCTGACTGCCTTCCATTTACCTGCCCATTTGGGAAAAATGCAGCCTCAACTCACATCCCCTGGTTACAGTACTGCTCCACCCCCAGTGGTCAAGATGACATTGATACTGAGGCTTCCTAGGAGTGAGCCTTCCTAGCTCTGTGAGACCACACTATCTGCCCAAAAAGCTGGTTATCAACACATTCTTTTAGTTGATTTATGACCGAAAAGGGGAACTGTGGGTGAAAAACAGGGGTTCTATGGAGAGTAACCCCACAAGGTGATCTGATCATAAATTCCTAACTGTGCAGGTTGTGGTGGGTAGTAATGCCCCAGGCATATAACTTCTTTAGTATAAGGGTTATTTTTGACTTAAGCAAGCCCTATTCATTGTTTCCGTACAACTAGGTTAACACACCTTTGAAATAAACTCAAGAGAGCATATAACCTTAACTATCATGTAATTCCATCCCTGTGTTGTTTCCTCCCACCTTCATGTAATCTTCCTTACTTTATTCCTTAACCTCAAATGCATGTAAAAAAACCCCTGCAAACTGTTATTCTCTGAAGCATTTGTCTCAGTCTGTTGAGATCTTGCTTCCAGGTGTATCCTCTCTTTGACTCATATTTTTATAAAAATTCTCTACAGGGTTAGACATTTCTTACATCAACTTTCTTTAACACTAAAACAAAAAGAAATTTAATTTTTAAAAAAGCTATGCCTATAGTGGACACTATGGGTTGCCTTCCTAATGACTGGTCTTCCTTTCTCCTTCCTTATGGAAACCCTATTTTCTGCAAATATTCACCCCATGCCCACTGCATACATAATGTGAGTCAATCTGCATGGTATTCCTCTGGGGACTATTACTGGCAAAGGGATGAGCATGTGACACAGTGCACCTAATATACTAAAGGGAAAGGCTTATTTTCTAGAAGTGGAAGCACAGTGCCTAACTAGCTACTGTCAGCTGTCTTGCAACCATGAGGGGCACCAGCCTGAAGAGTATGGACAGTCTGGAGAGATGGAAAGGACCTGGGTGCTTGGTGAGAGTTGAGTAACTGAATCAATCAATCAGGGACCAACCTACCTTTGGACTTTTTTTTTCTTTTTTTAATCCTCACCCAAGGACATTTTTTCATTGCTTTTTAGAGAGAGGAAAGGAGAGAGGAATACAGAGCAAAAAAAAACATCAATGTGAGAGAGAAATATCGACCAATTACTTCTGTATGTGCCCTGACTGGGGATCAATCCCACAAGTTAGGTATGTGCCCTGACTGGAAATTGAATCTGCAACCTTTGGTTTACAGGACAATGTTCCAACTGACTAAGCCAACTAGCCAGAGTACCTCTGTTCTTACTCTGTGAGACAAAGCATCCTTACTGGCTAAGGCTCTGTGAATTAGGACTTCTGCTGCCTTCCCAAACTGATACAACAGCAAAGAAGGTGAGAGTGGAAATGTACCATATTCCAATCTCTAAATTACATTCTTCTTTCTTTTGCTGTCACTTACATAACACATTTGCTATATCCACAAGCATTTTTATAGCCGAACACATTTTCCTAGATTTTAAAGGAACTATTTTTATGGTTTAAGCCTAGTAATTAAATATACATATATGATCAAAAGGTTGATACCATAAAAAGCTCAGGAGAAGCAAACTCAGCTCTGATACTGAGCCCTGGCCAGCATTAGTAAAGGTGCTAGGGCCTGGAGCAACAGCAGGGATTAGGACAATTGGAGTCCCTGTCTATGTGCGTGGATTACCTTCCTGTGAACTGCAGTGACTGCCAAGAGGAAGCACTGGGTAAGGGCATGCACTGCATTAGACAAGATTATCAAAGACAATATCAGGGATGGCCTCTACAAGTAGATGGCATTGAAAGCTGAGATCAGAACAAGATGGAAGACTTCCAGCCAAAATGGCAGTGTAGGTAAATGTGGTACTCAAATCCTCCCACACCCACCAAAATTACAACTAAATTACAGCACAACCATGATTCAGGACCACCTGAAATTGAGCTGAATGGAAGTCCTACAACTACGGAGTTAAAGAAGAAGCCACACAAGGGGTGGAGACATAGAATGGGCTGGTCCCACAACCCTATGTGGCAGATAAAAATTGGGAGAGATACCTCACCTGTGGAGGTCTCCCGTGATAAGAAAGGGGTCCCAGGTGCACACCATGCCTCCTATCCCAGGGTTCAAGTACTAGGAGGAGAGTCCCCATAAATATTGCCCATATCTCGTGGCTATAAAAACCAGCAGGGATTGAGGCTGAGTGAAATGAAGGGCTTCTGGACTCCCAGGTGTTCCTCTTAAAGGACCAATATACTTACTTGGACTCATTCCCTCTGAGCTCCAGCTATGGGGCAGCAGCTCAAAAGGTATCAGGAACATATGGGAAAAGAACTGAATTGTCTGCCATCAGGGTGAGGGCTGAAGGGGCACTTTTCTCTCAGACAAAAGTGTTGGCAGAGACTGTTGTTCCTCTTCTGAGACCCTACCACCACCACCACCACACACACAGAGCTGGAAGGGGGGCAATATATCTGAGTCTTTATCAACTTGGCTCATACTATGTGCACCACCCTGGTGATTCCTTGAGATCCTGCCCCACCCAACCTGTGGGGGACAGCTTTCTCCCAGAGAGAAAGGCAGGCAGAGGCCATTGTTCCTTTTCTGAATCCTCCCCCAACAAAGCCACAGAGCTAGCAGGTGGGTGCCATATCTGAGACTCCATCAACCTGGCTAACAGTGTTTGCCCCATCCTGGCGATTCCCTGAGACTACACCCCACCCAACTTATGAGCCCATCCAAGCTGTTAACAGTGGCTTTTTCAAACAAATGGCTGGTCTTGGCTCATGTTTTACAACTTCCCAAATTCTCTCAAAGAAGCAATAGCTGGCTTCAATGAGACCTCTGCACTGTATCTTTTGCTAAGTGTCCCCAGGCCCAGCTCTAGTAGCAGCCAGCCTAGGTTCACAGCTTGGCTTCACCAGCAAGCCCAGCACAAGTAGCAGCCATCTCAGATTGCTTTATAGCTCATGCAGAGTGGCCCTAGACAGAACACAGGTGGGGACTGAACTTGGCCTGTACCATCCAGGAAACCCCAAAGCCTGTGCACCTGGTGGACAGCTACAAACCACATCAGACCACTACCACCCTGCCCCTGCACAGCTGATCCTTCACGGAGGGTGAAAGTTGGTGGTCAGTAGTCACAGGCAGTCCTCACAGTTCACTGGCATGGCTAAATCCCTCCCATTGACCTGCCAAAGCAATCAAGGCTCAACTGAAAGAGGAGGGTGTACTCAGCCCACACAAAGGGCACACCTCGAGTACCCAGCCTGGATGATGGGGATGCTGTGCCACTGGACCCTAAAGTACACCTACTACATTAGGCCATGTTATCAAGACATGGAGTCAAAGCAGCTCTACCTAATACATAGAAACAAACACAGGGAGACTGCCAAAAGGAGGAAACAAAGAAACATGGCCCAAATGAAAGGACAGATCAAAAATCCAGAGAAAGAATTAAACAAAATATAGATAAGCGATCTACCAGATACAGAGTTCAAAACAATGGTTATAAGGATGCTCAAGGAACTTAATGAGAACTTCAACAGCATGAAAGAGGACATTGAAACCATAAAAAACAACCATCAGTAAGGCTGCAATAACTGAAATGAAGAATAATTTACAGGGAATCAAGAGTAAAGTAGATTAAGCCAATAATCAAATCATTGATTTGGAATATAAGGAAGCAAAAAACACCCAATCAGAACAGTAAAAAGGAAAAAATTTTAAAAATTAGTACAGATTGAGGAGCCTCTGGGACAACTTTAAGCATACCAACATTAGCATCATAGGGGTGCTGGAAGGAGAACTGAGAGAGCTAGAAACTGAAAACCTATTTCAAAAAATAGTAACAGAAAACTTTCCTAACTTGGTGAAGGTAATAGACATACAAGTTCAGGAAACACAGGGTCCCAAACAAGATGAACCAAAAAGGCCCACAGCAAGATGCATCATAATTAAAATGAAAAAGATTAAAGATAAAAAGATAATCTGAAAAGCAGCAAGAGAAATGCAGTAAGTTACCTATAAGGGAGCTCCCATAAGACTGTCAGCTAATTTCTCAAGAGAAACTCTTTAGGCCAGAGGGGAGTGGTAAGAAATATTCAAAGTGATGAAAAGCAAGGACACACAACCAAGATTACCCTACCCAGCAAAGCTGTCATTTAGAATTGAAGGACTATAAAAAGTTTCCCAGACAAGAAAAACTAAAGGAGTTCATCACCACCAAACCAGTATTACCTGAAATGTTAAAGGGCCTTCTTTAAGAAGATGAAGAAAGGAAAAAAGGTAAAAAATATGCACAATAAAATGGCGACAAATACATTTCTATCAACATCAACAAATGAATCAAAAAACCAAAATAAATAAAGAAGCAGAACAGAAATAGACTCATAGATAGAGAAAACATTTTGACAGTTGCCAGATGGGAAGGAGTGTTAGGCAGATGGGTGAAAAAGTTAAAATTGATTGTTACACAATTGTCATGGGGATGTAAAGTACACCCTAGAGAATATAGTAAATAATATTCTAATAACTGCTTTTGGTGTCAGATAGATACAAGATTTATTGGGATGATCACTTAGTGAATTATGTAATGTCTAATCCCTGGAGATTAGACACCTGAAACTAATATAATAATGTCTGTCAACTATATGTGAGAAATTTAAAAATATTTAAAAGGAATAGTCATGGGGATGTAAAGTACAGTATAAGGAATGTGGTCAGTGATGTTTTGGTAGCTACGTCTGGTGTCAGATGGGTGTGGGATTTATTGGAATGTTCACTTGGAAAGTTGTATGGTGTCTGGTCACCAGGGTGTACACCTCAAACTAATACAATATGGTATGCCAACTGTAATTTAAAAATAAATAATAAGAAGATATAAAAAGAACAGATGGGAGTCAGACCTGGGGAAAGAAGAAAGACAAGAGTGAGCTTGGCATGCTTGAGGAACATCAGGAAGTTCTGGTTACTAGAAGATACCAAGAGGGGAAGGGTGGAGGGAATGAAATGGACAGTCAGGCAGAAGCCTAGACATATAGGGTCCAGTAGGCCAAAGAAAGTGGGTCTGTATTTTGTTCTAAATCAGGGATTCATAACTGTTTCCATGCTATGGACCTATAGCCAGCTTGCTGACAACTATGGACCTCTCCTTAAAAAATGCTTTTAGCCTGGCTGGTGTAGCTCAGTGGATTGAGAGCAGGCTGTGAACCAAAAGATTGCTGGTTCAATTCCCAGTCAGGGCACATGCCTGGGTTGCAGGCCAGGTCCCCAATGGGGGATGTGTGAGAGGCAACCACACATTGATATTTCTCTTCCTCTCTTTTTCCTTCCTTTCTCCTCTCTCTAAAAAAATAAATAAATAAAATATTTTAAAAATGCTTTTAAATGCCAAAAAAAAATCCCTAAATAAAAACAATAAAAATATTTAGGAACATGAAAGACCACAGGTGAGTGTTTGGATGCAGAAGGACAATGGGTGTGGTTTATTCTGGTGGGGATGAGTATTTTATCCTTGACATTGTTTAGAGTTGCCTGCATATAGTGATTTAAAAAAAAGCAGGTAGATTTGAAGGCAACTATTTATTGCTGTTAAATTCTTCAGCCAATGCCTTACCTTACTGCCTGAAATTGGGAGATTGCTCCCATCATCCTCCCATGCCTTCTTGGTATATTTCTGATTAAGAATACCAATTATACTAAAATATAGTTATTGGTATACTAAAAAACCTAATTGATCATATGGTAACATGGCTTCTTTGTCTTGCTATTTAAATAAGAGCTGGTGGTAGGTCTAATAGCTACTGTCATCTTCAATAATTGTGGGCACACATGATATTTACAGAAATATGCAACCAGTATAATGTGAAAAGAAGAATGTCAGTGCATTCTTTTCATGCCAAAATCACAAGTACTGCTGAGATTTGTTGTCTTCATTTATAATAAAAGGAGATACAAGTTTTAGTTAGAGGTTAGCAAAAATAAAGATGTAATTTTTTTCCACTCCAATAGACCTCATGGAAGTCACTGGAGAGTCCGACTAACGGGTATAACATAAAATATGATTTATGGATTTATGTTTTTAAAAAAGATCAGCCTAATGGATGGTAGGGGATGAGACAAAAAAAAATGTACCAAGATCATCTCCTGTTCAGAAGCTGGCAGTGGCCCGAAGTAAGGAAGGGTGACACCCAGCTTCTTTTGCTGAGAGACTGCTAAAGAACAGAAGGTATGTCCTTATGAGGATTCATTGGCTCATGAAGAAAAACAAAGCACCTCCAGTCCTCTGCTGCAGGGAAAGGAAAGGAAGTTATGGCCATAGAATACCTCTGTGTAAGTCGGTGAGGGCTTGGAGAAAAGAAACCTCCACCTTGGTTTCCTGTTAGATGGGTCTGCTGATAACCACCGTCCAGGCTGGTTCTCCAGACAAGAGGAGCTGCCACACACAGGGAACTCTCAGGAAGTGGGTAGTGCCATGGTGGGATCTTCTTCTTCTGGCACTGTCTGTTTGGGACCTTGGCCATCAACTTCAGAGGGAGGTGGAACATGGAATAGCCTTAGGGTCCATTTCATCTTGCAGAAGTCAAAGGATGGCTCCAGAAGATCTGGCAAACTAGGGGCTGAAGGGGACTGGAGCCCAGTTCCACTCTCTAGGGTTGGAACAAAACCAGCGCAAATACTCAGAATTTAAAACCTAGATTTCCCAGGTGAAAATGCAAAAAGGAAACCTACTTTTTAGCAGGGAAAGGAGAGAAATCTACTTACAGAGGAGAGTATGGAGCAGTGGCTAAAGCAGGTGCTCCATGCAATTCTCCAGACCTGGAGTTTCCTCTCTTGATGCATTTGTGGAAGAGGCCCTGGATCAATGCTCCTTAAGGGAAGCTTGTGCTTACAATGCAGGGGTGCGGATGGGGTGGGGGATGTAGAGGTCTAGATTTGCTGGGCTCCCAGGAGAGGAACTGCTGGGAGCTGTGCAGGCAGCAAGGAGGAGAGTCCACCACTGCCAATTCCTGTGCTCAGCCCAGGAGCTCCTGCCAGACAGCACTCCCTCTGTCCCCACACCGTAGAACACCTAGAACACCGTAGAATGAACCTCACTCAGACTCTCCCTCCTTTCTCTGTTCTAAGGGTCATTGAAACCTTCTAACTTCATTTCTGTTTGTTTGGTTTTTACTTTCTCTTCCAAATGCCTCCAACCTAAGAAGCAGCGGCTCTACTTCCACTGGTCTAGACCTCTCATAGTTCTCAAGTGGCCACCCAAACCCATATAACAATGACAGAATATGTAAAGAAGGGGGGTGGGTTTTTTTTGGCCAGTCTGATACAGAGTAAAAAACACAGGTTCTCATCCATAGCTTGAAATGGGGAAGCAGAAGGAAATGTAAGTGTCAAACCTCCTTGCCATCCATCACTTGAAATTGATAAGGAACAATAATACTGAGGCAAAGTTGTGGTAAGCGGACTGGGAGCAGAAGCAATCTGTCTTTAAGTGTGAGAGCTGCAACAAGATCCCCGAAAATGACCTAAGAACCTGTCTACACCAACCCTTCCCCACCCCCATGCCCACTTTGAATCCAGATCTGCTGTATAGCTACTGCTTAGCCAACATCAAACCACTTTTTAAGAAGTGGGGTAAGGGGGATATTCCTTCCCTAAATCCCTGCTCTTGTTGCAAGGGCTAAACAAAAAGCTTTTATCAGGATTATTTCACTGGGCAACACGGCACAAAGAAAGCAGTCCACTTGTAGTCTAAAGGTCAACAGTGCTGCTCTTGTTTGAATTCACGGCTCTTCTCTGAGGGCATGGCTAAATCACGCAACCCCAAGGGTGTGTCCATGGCAATGTATCTTCATTTAAAGACTTAAACAGGACCAGGCTGCTGTGGGCAGCTGACCAAGGCTGATCAGAAAATTACACCTTCTGCCTTTCCTTTGGCCCTATCATTAGATTTTTTTTAGGTCAATAAAATGTTATCAACACTCCTCCACTGGAAATTATTTGTGGTTGCAACTAAGCGTGACTGTTACAACCACTGACAAAGGAATCCAAAATCGAAGGACACAAGCGTCAAATGAAGTCCCTCAGCAAAAACTCCTCTAGCTTTTTCCACTTCATTTAGGCTGCGTACACTGGGCAGCTTCATTAGAATCTCTGCTTTCACTCCTACTCATACTAAGGGTTTTGTTTTGTTTCTCTAATGAATCACATCTGGTGTGTTTTAAAAAGTCATCTGTTTTGAACTGAATGTTTATGTCCCCCCAAAATTCATGTTTAAGCCCCAACCCTCGATGTGACGGCTTTTGGGAAGTAATTGGGGCATTTGGGAAGTAATTAGGTTTAGATGAGGTCACTGAGTGTAAGGGGGCATGTACACTTAGTGTCTTTAAAAGAAGAGGAAGTGAGACCAGACTCTTTCCTCCAGGTGAAGGCACCGTGAGAAGGTGAGGTGACTGTCCGCAAGCCAGGAGGAGAGCTCCCACCAGGAACTGAATCTGCTGGCACCGCAGCTAGGATTTCTCAGCCTCCAGAACTGTAAGAAATAACAATCTGTTCTTTAAGCCAACCAGATGATGGTGTTTTGTTGTAGCAGCCTAAGGTGACTAAGACAGCATCCTAATTAAAGAACAGCCCTGTGTTTGCTATAATAAATGAAAAAGTACACATTAGTGCCCTAACTGCTTATGTCTTCATCCGCCATCCAAGGAATTAGAAAAAGGACTTGAAGCAAGGTGGTTACATGAGCAAACTTATATATGGGTCTCCCATTATTAGCCAACATCTAATTGTATTTACATCATTTTAATCATTTACCTGAAAAACCCATAGTACCCAAATCAGCACGGACACAGGGAATTTTGGCACTGGAAAAGAAATAATCTGACTATATTACTTTATAGATGTGGAAGCTGGGATCCAGAGAGGCAAAGCAACAGGTACAAGGTCTGCTAGCAACATAATGACAGAAGTCGAAATAAAACCTAAGACTTCTAATCTACACAGAAAAGTGCAAAAAGACAAAGCAGTAAAGATACAAAGATCTACACATGTCCCTCAAACTCATCTGCTCCAGCTACGTCCCAGACACCATCTTCAGGACAGCGAGGCCGCCTCCCACTGGTCCTCTACTTCTACCCTTGACCTCCTCCAAGCCGCTCTCCACTCAGTAGCCAGAGGAGTCTTCTCAAAACACAAACCACACCCTTGCTTAACCTCCCCACCCCACCTCACCTCTGCTAGTGACTCCCCACTGTTCTTGGGATAACAATCTAAATCTCAGCCATGTCCTTCGAGGGTCCACATGGTCTGGCTCCTGTTGACTGCTCTAGTCTCACCATCTCCCACCTACCTGCCACACTTGCCTTCAAAGCAGCATGCTCCATCCTGCCATAGTACCCTCACACGTGCTGTGTCCGTGCTTCGACTCTTTCCCTTTTCCCTTTAACTGGGTTAACATCTCCCTTTCTTTAATAGTCACTTCCCCATAGAAACCTTCCCTGACCTTCCATGATGAGGTCAAGGTCCTTGGTTAGATGCTCTCATAGCAGCATGCTTCTTTCCATTTCAAAGCTTTTATTATCTCTTGTTGTTATGTTCTTTATACTGTGATTATTAATTAACACCTGCCTCCTCCATTAGACTCAAAGTCACCAGAACCTTGCCTGGCTTGTTCACCATTTTATCTGCTCACCCCCAACACAGTGCAAGTGCAGGAGATGCTCAATCAACACAAATATGAATGAGAGAATACATGAGAAAAGGACTCTAAACATACACGGAAGGCCCTTGACTGAGTACTAGACATGTCTTCCAAGTCACCTGTACTTCGGGAAGCTATTCAATGATCAATGCCACTTAACACAGACCTTTCTAGGAAGAGGGAAATTACTTGATACTCTTCTCTCAGAAGCACGCTTGCATCTTTAAGACGACATCACATAAAATATAATAACGTTTCAAAGAGTACTCAATAAAATGTCACTTCTACCAACAATGTGAGACTTGCAGTCACACATAAGATCCCCAACTAAACAAAACCTCCAGGTCACAATGGCAGTTTTTGCTCTTTACTCCAGTTTCCCGGGAGCCCATAAATCGAGCCCTTCATTATAGAACACACAGAGATAACCCTCCCTTCGTACCATCCCTGTTTTCAGACACATTCTTCATGACTGTCTCCAGCAGCCAGCTCATTTCTCATTTCAGACACTCCTCCACTTCCCCGCGGGGAAGAGAACGCACATGGCAGGCCTATTTCCGCAATCTGACAATAATTTAAATTAAATTTCAGCTTCAATTGTTGGTTGTGTTAGGGAGAGAGACTGTCACAGAGAAACACAGAAAAACTTAAGGCAGCAGTGTGGCAGAGACATGATGTGACAAAGCCTGGATTAGCCAGAAAGAAGAATGATTCTGTCACAGCAAAGAGAACAGGGCAAGCAGAGAGTTGTCAACAGCTGTGGAAAAGGCTCTTCAGAGACAGAACCACAAGCAAACTCCCTTTCCACATGAAGACAAAACAACGTGAAATTCTGATTAGAGGAAGATAATTTAAAATTATTTAAAGCCAAAGTTTTTTCAGCTAAATATAATATTCAAATTTGTGAAAAGCAAACTATGTTAAGGAGCTGTTTTCTCTCTTCTATCTCCACAGTGGAATTTAGTGGCTTTGACGACATTCAGACAGGTGGCTGGTGGGGTGCTATCTGTGAGCATGGACATCTCATTCAAAGTGCAATTGCTCCTGTTAGCTACAGGTGAATCATCTGCCTTTTGCGTTATTAGAAAAATTTTAAAAGCCCTTCTTTCTTTT
>PVKM010042601.1:0-12747 GCA_004027735.1 Carollia perspicillata
GCGGGTGCACCGCCTTTCATTCACATTGCCGTGAGAAAGAATCCGAAGGGCACTGAGACGGGCTTTGGGGTGATGGGGAAGGTGGCCGTGTTCTGGAGTCCAGTGAAGGTCGCCCTGAAGGGGCGGGGGGCCTCTGCAGCCCGAGGGGGACTTGCATCACCTCACGGACAGGGCGCTGCCTGGGGGCCAAAGGGAGTTAATCTTCTGCTGAATGTGGGAGCTTTTTCATCACACTCACCTCTTTCAGTAATAGATGAGTCTGAAAACACACTGCAGTCGTGTTCGTGGATTGTGTGGTGTTTCTGGACCCCAGAGATGCACTATCAAATGACCATTTTCACCGAAAACTAACAAGATTTGCCCTGTTATGAATTGTCCCTTGCCTTCAGTTTGTCTTCTCACTACAGTAATTTTTTACCCTATATTCTTTAGCTTTGAGGTGGTAGCCTTAATTTCATCATTTCTGTAATCAATATGTTACAGCGATCATAAAATTATCTGTAAACGTGTGTGTTACATTTTCCATCACACTCACTACAGGCCTGCTGTTTAAATTAACTTTAAAAAGATATAGTTAATTAAATATAGTTAAATATAAAGGCCTATATATGTATACCGGAAATGCATTTGACCTATTATTAGCTGTGTAATTTAAAAAAATGTGTATCAGTCTCCTCGGGAGACTTTATGTGCAGACACCACACTGTGTTGGAGTGATTCAGGGGAGAGGCGTACTGGGAGTCTTTAACCTTGACTTTGACCGGGCACGGTGCCAGTCAGTAATTTGCATCAGGGCCTGCCCGGTCATCCTCCCGCATTTCCTAGGCAGTTGAAAAACACCCGTGCAGAGGGGTAGCCGTATAATGGAGAAAAGGATCGAGTCCAAAGCTGCAACAGTTAGTAGTCCAATGGGAGATTCAGCTGTGAGAAAAGGCAATTACAAATCAGCATAATAAAATGAAATAGTATAAGAGAATAAAAAAGGAGAAACTTCAAAAAAGGAGGTAAAGAGGAGGAAAAAGGGGTTGGAAAAAAGAAGAGGATTAAGATGGATGGGTTAAGAGTGTTTTCAGTGAAAGGAAATAAAAAATATCCAGGTGTTAAGAAAAAAATGAGTCATTGGGGATTTTTTTTAAGTTTAAAATCTTACTAACACAGTAAGATTTTGTTTAAATGAAGGTATGTGTCTTAAGTATACTTAATAATATAATATGACCCTTTTTTTGCAAGAAGCCATTTAGAAAAATTGATTCTCCTCTTTTCTGCTTTATCTGGACTTTCACAGAAGAGATTATTTTCTTATGTTAAAATGATTAAGGTAAAGTTAAGTGCATGTGAATTCCTGAAACCATCTCACTCAAAGTGATTGAGTGCATTGATCAAGCGTTTTATGTAAAATGAATTAATTATGATGATTTGATGCAGGGTCCACGTGGTGTGCAAGGTCCGCCTGGCCCAACGGGAAAAGCCGGAAAGAGGGTATGGTCGGCTCCCACTGTGTATTGTGCGGGCGTCTGAAATCGTCAGTTATTTGTTTTATTTTCCTCTGTGCTGGTCGGAGTCCCTTTTGCTGAGTCGTGTTCTTGGCCTTGTCAGGGTCGACCAGGGGCTGACGGAGGAAGAGGAATGCCAGGAGAACCTGGGGCGAAGGTCAGGAGCTCATTTGTTTGCATAGTCCCATCCCGACGTCAGTTCACCCCTCAGAACTTTGTATTTTAAAATAAAGTTTCTTGATATGAAAGAATATGTCACGTTCAGATTACACGACAGGAGTAGACTGGAAATGTGATGATGTCAATGATGGTGACGATGGTGATTTTACAGGGGGATAGAGGATTCGATGGACTTCCAGGTCTGCCAGGTGACAAAGGCCACAGGGTAAGATGTACCATTCTGTCCCTTTTTGTACAGCGATAATGCAAGAATATTAGGGAGTATTTTAGAATTGATACACTCTAGGAAATTAAAAGAAAATTAAATATTTGCAAATCCATTTAGTAAATTATTACATCTGCTAGATAGTTCAAGGAAGATAAATGCAATATGTGCAATATCAACATAAGTTCTGAATTATTTTTAGACTTGAAAATACTCCCTTCATGCCAACGTAAGTTGAGGCGCAATTTTTATAACCATGTACATGGAAAACATAAATGATAGAGAAACAACTATAGAGATTCTACCTTGCCTCTGGTTTTTTATAATTGCCTCAATTTTTCCTCTTACATTTGCCTTACATTTTTTAATGTATAGATATATACTCAGAAAAAGACATCTGTAGGCGATCTGTCATTAGTTTAACAACGTACTGCACTCTCTTTTGTTATTCCAAACAAGAGGGTCCTGGTCGACAGAGACACCACACGCTGCTTCTTTGTTATCATGTGACCTGGTGCGCCAATGCTCGGGCCTGTCATTGGCTAAGACTAAAGAAACCACCTTCGTGGACAGCAATCCAGTAGATGTTTTTAGAGGGAAACTCAGCAGGGGTGGTCTCTCAAAAAAAGACCAGTTTTGGATCTTTAGATTTTTCTTCTCCAGAGGTTAAGAATGAAGGTAGGATAACCTGGAGATAAGTTGGAGAATTCTTTAAAAAAAGAAAAGAGAACCCTACAGATCTCAAACAAGATGGCGCATGCATGCCACGTGTCCAGAGAGACATGTTTGCTTTTAAAGAAATTCTAAATTCCTTTAGTCTTCTAGAGTTGTGCTGATTTAATATGTTAGAAGCAGAAAAAAAATTAATTGCATTAAAATCACCAAAGTGTATCCATGTTTGAAACAATCTCCAGCAAAGTAGTATTTTAATGGTTTACCTTATAATAATCGGATGTCTGGAAATTGCTTAGGGTGTTTTATTTAAACTTTTTGCGTGTTGAGAATCAAGGGGACATTTCCCTAGCATACTAATATAATTCCAGTTCATGTAAAATTATGATTTTTCTGTGAAGGGTTCTGAGGAGGGCAAATAAAGTCTAAGTTTCGCTATTGAATGTCTTGTTCTATTCGGTGGGACTGTAGAACAGCCTTCTAAACCTTCTACCTTATTTCCTATTCTAATCATTTTGGTATTTGTTTACTAGGGTGAACGAGGTCCCCAGGGTCTTCCCGGTTCTCCTGGAGAAGATGGAATGAGGGTACATTAAACTTCATTCTTTAAAAAAGAAATATGTAAAATTAAACGTAAGAGAACGACATCGTGTTGAAATGATGCATTGTCTGATCACGTTACCCTCCCATTCATTTTGAAATGACAGGGAGAAGACGGAGAGATCGGACCAAGGGGTCTTCCAGGCGAAGCTGTAAGCAACTGTTTTTCTTTTTAAATAATACCCCGTTTTGGAGGAATAGTGACGGGTGTTACACGTGTAAAGTCAGTAATAAGCCCGGGTGACTGGGCCAGTCTTACCTAAGCTGACCAGGTAATTATCACGCACAAAAATTTAAAAGGGATTAGGGATACATTGAGCTTTTCTGTTGTAGAGAATCGGAAAGAAAAGAAAATGTAACAATACACCATCTTGTCAGCCAGAAAACCTGAGCTAGTGTTTTGCTGGTGTTTCTCTGTTTCGTTTCAATTGTTTCTATCACCAGTAGCTTCAGAATCTGTTTACATAGTTAGGATAAATGAGGCTTGTTACCAGAAAAAAACAAAAGAAAACAAAAAAACCCAGAACAATGAGGTGCTCGGCATGCCAGTTAGAGGAATAAAATTGACAGATTATATTTTTTCCACTGAATTTTACCAATGAGAAAACTGAGCCGGGAGTGTCGCCCAAAGCTAGTTCATCAAGGCACCAGACTAGACCGAGCCACACGCCTTCCAAACCCAGGAAGGTGTGTGTCTCCAGAAACTCGGGGAAATAATAGGACTCTTTGTTTTTTTTTTTGCAAGAAGCCACTTAGAATAAAGAAGTGATTCTCTTGTTTTCTGCTTTATCTGGACCTTTACGTAAGAAATAGTTCACCTCCTTGTACAGCCTGTCTACTCAAAGACCTATGCATGTGTTCAAGTGAATATGACAAAGAGTAAATTATTGTATTGACTTTTTAAAGAAGGGGGAAACAAAGCAGATGGAAGAGGGAGAACAGAAGTGGGAAGAAATCGTTTCCGATGAAACAAAAGTCATTTTTAGAACATCTTTTTAGGAAAATGGTGTCTGTCATCTGCAACCGTAGTCACCCAGGGCCTCTTTCCCTGAGTGAATAGTCTCTCAAGATGGAATGAACCCGAACATGAAAGAGATGAGCCCTGGCCCAGGGGCTAAGTTGGTGGGAGTGTCACCCCGCGCACCGAAGGGTTGTGGGTTTGATACCGGTCAGGGCAGCAGCCCATGAGCATCTCCCTCTCTCTCTCCCCCCTTCTACTCGCTCTTAAATAAATAAACAAACACATAAACAAACAAATAAATAAAGCAAAATCATTTAAAACAGATGAGACTCAAGACCCTTCTATCTGTGTAATCGAATAATGAAATTTAGCAAGATTCTGTGCTGCCACTCCCATCAGAAATGACACCAAAGCGACACATTTCAGACAGTAAACTTCTTAGTTTAACAAGTTCCCCAGTGACTCATGCGTAAACTTACAGAATCAAAGACCCACGGTGTCTGTAGAAAAGATTCCCCGTCACCCATTGCGGCCTCTGGATCGGAGTAAACACTGGCTACCTGTGGGACAGAAAATGGTATTTTAAACACCACTTTCAGTGCGTGAAGCCATGAGGTACAGGTATTTCTCCTCGGAATGTTGCATTAACATTTCTGTGGAGGAAGAAGTGTGTTTTGAGGGCATTTCTTACGAGGGTATGTGGGGTTTTGGCTCTTTTTTGTTCCAGGGTCCTCGAGGTTTGCTGGGGCCAAGGGGGAGCCCAGGACCTGTGGGGCAGCCTGTAAGTGTTGCTGTGACTCAGAGGATTTGCTGGGGACGCTTGTTCGCTTTAAAGCCCAGAGGCCGGGACAGTTTTCAGGGGAAGGCCCGGTATTTCCTGCCTTGAAATATCCTCGGGCCTAATGATCTGCTTATCACTGGAGCTGCTCTCCCCGTTTTAGTTGGTCGGTTTTAATGTTAAAGATCTGCTTTGATCTATTTTAATGCTTCCTGTCCAATTCCCAGTGCCCAGGGGAAAATGCCCCCGGGTTGTCTCCCATGGGAAGGTAGGCAGGAGAGAGAGTAGGGATCTTTCCTTTTTCCTCATTTTCATCCAATTCTAAAATGATTTCTACTCACCCTAGGCTAATGGGTAACGTGCTATGATAAGGTTAGACTTTTTGATGTTCTGTCATAGCGTCTAAACGTATAAGCATCCGTCTGTTTTTCTTCATTGAAGGGTATCGCAGGAATCGATGGCCCCCAAGGACCGAAGGGGAACATGGTATGTAGAAAAGCATCCATGCAATAACTCACTTCTGCAAACCTGGCTGCTAACGAATGGCTGTTGCTAGATCTGAAATAAAGATTTCCTATAACATTTGCTAAGTCCATTAGCTTCTGCAGGCATTACTATTTTGCAAGCCTTTCCAGATTCTCTACAGGGAAAATTAACGTGGGGACTGTCTTTCAACTGAGAAGCAGAAACCCATTGTGCGAAGTAGGTGTGTTAAGGATTCTGCATCTTTTCCTCCGGCAGGGCCCCCAGGGGGAGCCGGGACCGCCCGGTCAACAGGGGAACCCAGGGCCGCAGGTGAGTCGGAGCCCCTGACGCACGGCTCCTTTGGCATCATGGGGTAAGGAGACATCATCTTACGGGAAAACCGACAGCCTCAGAATCTTGTGTTTTCAGCTAAAAACGGCCGCAGTGTGAAAGCAGGAAGATAATTCCTTCCCACCCTTTTAAAAACATGAATGTGAGCAGAGGGGAGGAGGGTTGGAGGACCGGGCGAAAGAGGTGAAGGAATTGAGAAGTACCGATTAATAGTTACAGAATACTCACGGGGACACAGTCAGTAATAATGTAACAACGGTATATATGGTGCCAGGTGGGTACTGTAACTTTCGGGGGGACCACTTTGTAAAGCACACGATTGTCGAACCACCAAGCTGTACACCTGAAACTAATACAAACTAATGTTGAATGTAAACTGTAATTGAAAAACAAAAACAGAAACAAACCTTGAGCAAATGTGCAGAAAAGGGAGTTAGTTACTCAGGGTTCATGGAATGCCAGGGGAACAGCGCCCCCTGCAGGAGGGCGCCGAACAGCATCACAGTCGAGTCCCCTTGCCGAAAGAGAAACTGGACGAGACTGCTCCGCGCATTCCAGAAGTTTCTGGGGATTGCAGGGAATGTATATAGATTCTCCTGACTCATTTACTCATTTCATGTGAGAGAGAAGACTGATAATGTACTGTTCTAAAAAGTGTCTTCTTGGGATACGATTCCTGATCAATGAAACGCATTCCCTTATTACAGGGTCTCCCAGGCCCACAAGGTCCCATCGGTCCTCCTGGAGAAAAGGTGAGCTACTCTGCTGGTCGGACGTTGCCTGGCGAGGGGTGTGGGCTGCCACCCTCAGGCAGGCGGCGCGGATTGGATATCTTGAGGGCTCAGCCCGGAAGGACTCAATCTGGGGTTTCAGCATTGAAATGTGGGGAGAAGTCGTACACACATCCCCGAACTCAAAGTGATGGGATTTCTCAGAGTTTCCATTTGGAAAGCTTCCAAATGTGACACTGTCCGATATATTCATTTCAGAAAGGTGCTGGTGTGAGCCAGGGTTTTTCCTTTAGCTTCCTTCCCCTTTTCTTTCTCATTATTTAAAACACGTAATTAGGTTGGCGTGTAACGAGGGGTGAAGATCTGATTAAGGGGAAATCGTGAAGTTATCGTTGCCACCATTTCTTATATATAAATGACAAATGAGGTTCTTGTTAATAACCCGATGTCTGGATCAAAACAAGAATAAATCTTTAATTAAAGTGATGTCTTTGCTCTTCTGATCTTCCCGGCCAGATTTCCTAGGTGTTATTGGCTGTCCCCATGGTTACATCGCAGCGTCAGCTGGACTCCCTAATCCCTTTGTTTCTCCTGTTCGTTCATTTCTAGGAACGTTTAATTTTTTTAAATCAATAGCTTTAATGGGAGTGTGATTTCATACTGTAAGGATTCATGCATTTTAAGTATACAAGTCAAGGAGTTTTAGTAAACTCACAGAACTGTGCCACTATCAAATATTTAGACTCTTTATACCTCCCCGAAGGAAACCTTGTGTAAATTCACGCTCCCCAGCCATCCGGCCCCCACCCCACACAGCTAGACCTAGAGAAAGAGTCACCAGGCTGCTGTCCTGTCTGCGGATTTGCCTTTTCTGAATGTTTACGTGCCTGAACTATTCGCTCCTTTTTATTGCCAGATGTGTTCTATTGACTGACTGTTCGACCATTGTCTTGACAGTGAAGATAATTTCAGTGGTGGTCAAAACCCTGCCAGTAAAAAAAAAATCTGGTGTTTTGTAATAGTCATTACCAAATGTAAGACTACCAGACTAGATATGACTTTGCAGAGTGCTGAAGGAGACTGAGACGTTTAAATCCTTTAAATGAGGCACCACTGACCTCACTTGTAAAATCAACATTGTTCGAGTTAAAGGTTATTTTTATGTTTTTGTTGTGGCTCCACAGTGAGCTGAGGAAGGTAAAGTCTTCCTGTAAAAGTCTATACTGTCTTCCTGTAAAAGTCTGTACTGTCGGTCTGCGTGGATACAGTGGTTTTCCTAAACACTCGCTGAGAGTGGGAAACACCCTCCGCTATGTCCACACCCCAGGATCGCTGCTCTATCCCTGCCTTTTCAATTGTCTCTAGATCCCAGCTTGCATCCTGACCAGTCCGCAACAATGGCCTGGATGCTAAGGACTGGGGGAAGGCCGTTATTCTCAGCAGCATGCCTGTTTTCTCCTAAGAAAGGGTCTGCTACTTTTGCAATAGCCATTCTCGCCAAGCGCCAGCCTTAGCGATGGTCAAGTTAAACGAGATTTAGAACCCTCTGTGGTTAAACAGGAATTGAACTGTTGAATACATAGTTGCTGTTACCATTTGTTAGTTGAATATTAGGTGATGCCACTTCTGCACGAAAATATTAGATTCGTGTTTCTTTGTGACCTGTGAAGAACTGTCACTCTATAACTTATTGTTTGAGGATATTTTAATAAGTCCTGGTGTTTCATCAATGTTGCTGTGTAATTATTCGATTTGACACCATATCCTTGGTGGATATATTCAGCATTCGCTTCTTCTATGTTATAAATCAATGTATTTCTGACTTACATTGTTTTCCTTTTTATTCTTGAAACTAGTTTCTTGCAGTGTGCAAAATTAATTTGCTAACTTACAAAGACATTTAGGATCATTAAGCAGGCCAAACACTAGCCTGTTTTTGATATGTGCTGAATTTGGTTTTGGTTATCTCTACATGCCATTCCTTCTGTGTGATATATTCAAAGCTATTTACATGTTGTGTGGCTTTATGTAAAAGCCAGTGACTCGTGTTAAGAATTTTATTAGTGGTCTATTCCTATGCAAATGCCAGACTTCCCCTTACTTTCATTTCTGAAACCCAAACATTCTCTGTCTCTCTTCGGTTAGGGACCACAAGGAAAACCCGGGCTTTCGGGACTCCCTGGAGCTGACGGGCCTCCTGTAAGTAACAGTTACCTGGTCGTTACATTTCTGCACATCCTCTTCAAAATGGTTTTTACGTGTGCCTTCACAGTGATTTTACGAAGTCAGTAATAAGAGCAAATCGAGCAGTCATTAAACACTGACCTCTAATGTACCGTTTCACGGTGGCACGTCCAGGGTACAGCCTCGCCCGAGGAGCGTGCAGTGGTCTTTGGAAAGGCCCGTTCCCACGGCGGGGCCGGGGGCCAGCCTCGCGTGTTTTCCTGCCACTCGCTGCTCTATCCGCGTGCTCCCCTCTTCTCCACTGTTCCACCTTTCTATGCATCGTCCTTTTCTTCCCACAGAAAGCACTTTCTCGTACTCCCTTCCATGTCAAGGTACATGTTTCTTAAGAGTCCAGGTGAAATTCCTCCCTGTTTGTAAACTTCCTCAGACAGCTTCCCCAGAAATCCCTCAGCCTTCAGGGATGCTCACCTTTTCTAGAAAAAGAGCAATGCTCACTATATCCTGTCACTTAGTAATCAACAATGTAATTCTATAATCTCCACAGTTGTTGTTTTTAGAAATTTGTTACTGGTGCTTCTTTTTTTCCCTCTTCCAACTTCTTACTCAGAACTAGGATAAATTTTTCATTCCTCCCCTACGTGGCATTTATTGAGTAAAACTGTGATAGAGCCGCACATTTGTATTCATTTACTCTCAATAACTTGATTATTAACACTCAGCGTTATTTATGATCTTGCTGTATTTTCAAATATCTCACCCTCGTGCCTAGTTCTCTTTGGAGATGCATGTATGATCATTTGATCAATCTGCAAAGTAGAAGTCAGACTGAAATATTTTTATGTAAGGCTGTAATCGAGACCGAGGTTGAATTGTTGATGAAGAATAGTCTGTATTGTTTTAGACGTTTTCCCCAGGGGCTCTCAGATATATTATGTAGCTGATAAAATTTTCATCCGTCCGAACGCCACCATTTTCAATGTTGTTTAAGCCCAGGTATGTTGATGCAACATGTTTCGTTTGCTTAGAAACATAAGGAGTAAGATCTCAGTATTTTGAAAAAAAGAGCAATTTTGTAGTGCTATAAACTGCTATTAATGTTGCACCTTACCAGTGTCGACTTTTGCTAAATCTAGGGTCATCCTGGCAAAGAGGGCCCGTCTGGAGATAAGGGCGCCGTGGTATGTTACAAAGTCTCCCTTCAACTGTTCTGTTCTCTTACCTCCTAGAGAAAATGCCTTACCCTGATCTCGTCTATGCTACCTGTTTTTCCATGCTTACGGACATGAATATCAGAGAATAAGTATCAGAAAATAACTCATCTCCACCTGTTTTAACTTTCAAAAGAATTGTGGCTACCTTATAGAAATGTCACGTTCTGCCCTGGCCAGGTAGCTCAGGTGGTTGGAGCATCATCCCGATACATCAGGGTTCAGGTGCAATCCCCAGTCAGGGCACATGCAAGGGTCAGCCACTGAACACATAAAGAAGTGCAACAACAGATCAGTCTCTCTTTC
Source organism: Carollia perspicillata (assembly GCA_004027735.1). Classification (NCBI taxonomy): domain Eukaryota; kingdom Metazoa; phylum Chordata; class Mammalia; order Chiroptera; family Phyllostomidae; genus Carollia; species Carollia perspicillata. Next base: position 10,138 of record PVKM010042601.1, read on the forward strand.
TCTCTCAAATATTTTTTAAAAGACATTAAAAATGTCATTTTCTTAGAATTCTTTTTTGTTTAGGATATGATAAACAGATATATATTAGGTCACTTTTAATTTTCTATTAGCAATTTTATTAGACTGCATTTTCTTTTTTTAATGTTCTCATGATCAGAGATAAGTTCACATTTTGAATATGTAGTATATGTGGAGTAGATGACTGTGTATTATAGTAATGAAACTGGACAAGAACTGCTGAGTATCAGTAAACTGTTTATGTCACTCAAACTTTATTTCCACTTACTACTTTCTGATAACCCTTAAAGAAGAAGAGGCTGAATTATAAGGCAACAATTATCAAAATATCTAAATAAATACTTATTCATTATTAATACTAGTTTGGATAACAGTAGCAGGGGTCAGATGATTTTTATTTAGAGTTGTTAGTTTTGGATTCTCATTAAAATACTCAGAATCACTGCAGAAAGTATGTATTATGTATAACATATTGTTTCCTTTGTGTAAACTACTGACAGTAAACTAATGGTGGAAAATACACCATTTTTAAAAAATATTTTATTTATTTTTAGAGAGAAGCAATGGGAAGGAGAAAGAGTGGGAGAGAAACATCAATGTGTGGTTGCCTCTCATGTGTCCCCTACTGGGGACCTGGCCTGCAACCCAGGCAGGTGCCCTGACTGGGAATCGAACCGTGGTTGTTTGGTTCGCAGGCCCGCGCTCAATCCACTGAGCTACACCAGCCAAGCCGAAAAATACACCATTTTGATCCTATTCTTAATGACGTGAATGCTACCGATGTACACCAGTATTTGGTTAGAACTTACCGATCCTCTTGGTTAATCTGTAATTGTCTATTGTCAGCACTGAGGACATCAGATCTTTTTCAGGTTTAGAAAGCTAGTTATTAATTATGTAATTATTATACTACTTTATATTTTTACAATATTGATCTTATATTTTTAGCATGAATATATGATATAATAAGTTTGGAATAAGTAGGGCTACTCACATGGTTTGCTTTATCATCTCTGACTTTGGAAATAAATGGTAAAACTACCCAAGAAATTTTTGCCGGCAGTACAATAGCATATCCATAGATTACTTGGTAACGTTATAATATGGTAAGAAGTGGCACTGGAATGTGTTCCGTGTTACATTGCAACGGGTCTGTTTCAGGGTCCTCCTGGCCCACAGGGCCCTATCGGCTATCCTGGCCCCAGAGGAGTGAAGGTAAATGCGTTTTTTTTCCACATTACTTAATTTCGATGTAAAACATTATCGTCATTTAATCTTTCTAATTCGTTCCATAGGGAGCAGATGGTGTCCGAGGTCTCAAGGGCTCCAAAGGTGAAAAGGTAAATTATAATTTATGTAGGTGGTTTTAATTACCATATACCCTTTATATTAAAACATGTAAATTAATTTAAGATATGCCATTTCTCAAATACAGGGAATGCTTTCTTAAATCCTAGACAATGCAAGTGTAATTTTGTACTTTGTATCCTGAAAACTTAAACAAGGATTCTTACCATCTGGAGTGAGGACTCAGTTACAGGACAGAAACAAAATAGGTTCTAAACAGAATGAGCCCTGCATCCCTGTTTTCCTCACATGTAGTTACCTTTTCTAAATCATAAAATCGGCCCCCAGGAAATCTGTTTTCTGCGGGTTGTTCAGTATCGAACAGTCTGCATAACAGAGGAGTGTCCGTTCCCCTTTGTTCTCTGCCACTATCCCCCAAATCCATTCACTGAAACTCCGTGCAAAGCATGAAAGTTAGAAGCACCATAAGTCAACTGGGGAAGTGGAAGTTTTCACATATGATACAGCCTACAAAGCAAAGTTATTAACGAGAAGGAAGTAAAGGTCACAATCAGGCAGAAGCGGATGCAAGGGTGTGGGATCTTTTACAGAGCACGCATCGTTTTAGTTGTCTTTAGACAATGACCTTGAAATTGCATTTTTTAATGTAAACGTTGAACACACGTGTGGAACCCCCGATCCTTCCACGTGTGTGCTGAAACGGAATGCCGTTACTCAGAATCAGTATTGAGTTATCTTCCTGCAATATTACATTTTAAAAAGTAGGGTTGCTTACAATACGTTGGCAGATTTGCTGAGAGATAATGGAATGGAAATGTTGATTTCAAGGTAACCGTTTATCCCCGTAGACATAATCTTATCAAAAGCACTTTGTGTGGATTTGATCTCGGTAAGGAATTGATAACAAGAGGTGGACTCAGGGTACCCATGATACTTTAGTTTTCTGAAAAATGTATAAAAGGTATACAACTATATTGTCGCTTCTACTGTGTGACAACGGTAATGCATTTTCGATGAGCTCTGCTACTTCGATTTGAAACCCACTTCTTCGGGCTCATCCCAGATGAAATCCAGGAGGCGATGAGGTCTTACTGAGTTGGTGACCGACACAGTGAGGGTTCAGTGTTGAGTGTGTAGTTGCCTGTGTGCAGAAAAAGAATGTCTTAGTTTGGAATTGTTCTTGGTGAGACCTTTAAGCATCAGTCAGGTTTCCCTGCTGGCACTAGCGCCCACCCAGGATTTCCGGGGAAGGCAGTTTTTACAGGAAAGGGGTTGTGTTGGGGC
>PVKM010042602.1:0-12668 GCA_004027735.1 Carollia perspicillata
AGCATTTAATTATTTAACACACTTATTGTGCTCAAAATAGTGCTTAGAACATAGTGTTATCATCCCTGGAGGGGTGCAATTGTGATTCTAATTTACTTCTCTATGTTTACTAATATTTCTCCAATAAATATATATTATTTTGATACTTATGGAAAGTTATATATACATGTATAGGTTTTGTACATATATGGAAAAATATGTTTACAGGCTTGCTGAAGATCTCTTATCATGCTAATGCGTCGGTACCTTGTCCCACTTAACAGGTAGCTGAGTCTGATACAGTGTTCACCATAATCACTGGGAAATCAGAGAAAAACATACTCAAAACAACTCAAGAGGGACTGACTAGCTTCCAACATAAAATCCAACATAGACCAAAGAGCCTAATATTTTAATCTAAGATTTTCATTTCCTTATAACTACAAACCTCCAAAGATTAATAAAATCTCAGTTTGGATAGCTTACCATAGTCATTAACAATAGACCACTAAAAAAGGATGTAGTCTGTAAGATACTTTAGAGGCTCACAAAAAGCAACAGCTCAGAACTATGGCTCAGCTTCAGTCCCCTTTTTAGCCCAGCAGAGGGGCTCCTTGAAGGTGTAATGCAGAGGCCGAGAAGCAGCAAAATTAACAAAAGAATCTGAGAGAGACTGAGATGGTCCCCCTCTGAGCGCTCCTGGCCTCACATGTTTATCCCTTTAGTAGCAGCTATCACATCATATTGCAGTTGTCAGCCAACTTGTCACTCCCCATCCCCTAGAGTGGCAGCAACTGTTGATAGCCAAGAATGCTCAGTACAGAGCTGTAGGTTGTGGGAAGATGTCTCTGTATGTGGTCTTGTTCGTTTGTTTTAATTTGGGGATAATGTATATGATTGTTGTCTCGGGGAGAAGAGGAAGGAAAGAGTAGATTGCTGTGGCTTTAAAAGTGTTTGAAACCACTGATGTAGATGTTGTCTTAGGATTCTTCTAGACTTAACTCTCAGAATCTACAAGAGACTAGAAAGTTAAATGGGACTGGCATGTGATAGTGCCTAGTAGGATGCCTGGCATGCAGTGGGCCCTCAGTAGGGTGAATCTGAACCTGAAAAGGAAAAGTGAAAGGGATGCATTTGACAGAAAATCCAAAATACAGTGGCTTATAAAAGGAGGGGTTCACTTCCCTCTCTTGTGAAATATTGTGGAGTAACTGGTGATTCTGGAATGACATGGTGGCCCTGCTCTGTGAAGTCCTCAGGGACCCAGGCTCTCCAGTTCTGCTCTGCCATTACAGGTGTGCCTATAGTTGTCATGGTCAAAATCGGTGACTAGAGCTCCAGTACATCTGTAGTTCAGGCACATCCACGGTTCAGGCAGCCATTGGAGAAAGGCACAAAGAAAACGGAGCAAAGCCAGGTGCCTGCAATTTAAAGAAAGGTTTCCTGAAGCCTGCACACCTCACTTCCTCATTGGCTGGTGCTTACTCTGGTGGCCACACCGAGATGCAAGGGAGCCTAGAAAGTAGGGTCTCCAATCTGCAGCTGTCATAGTCCCAGCTAAAATGTGGGGCTTCTTCCCTGACAATACTGAGGGACAAGGTGAGATTAAATGCTGGGAGAGAAGCAGCACCTGCCACCAGGGAGGAGAGATTGCCTATAATCCATGCCTCAGGGCCACTTTCTCTCTAGCACCACTCTTTCTCACTCAAGTATAATGCTTACACTGTTCTATATTTGACCAAAATGTTTCACATACATGAACCATTTTTAATTTATTGCATTTTGATTATACCAATATTAAAAACTATATGCTTCTTGTTAAAACATTCTATGACATATAAGGCAAATATCTCTATCGTGACTATCTCTCAAGAGTTCACGACTATCATCAGTTTGGAGTTCTTGCCAAGTCTCTTTTTGATCAGGATGCCCTGAAGAGCTGCTGCTAGCCTTAGGAAGTTCCCTACAATCCCTATAAAAAGGGCTCTATACTTTGTGCCCACCATTCAGTGATAGTTACTCAAACTGTCAGACAACATCTCCCCATATCTACTTCTTGCTATCTTCTCCCAGCCCCGCTGGTCTTCACTGAATCTCTACCTAGCCCTACTGGTTCAGAGCTCTGGACTCAGTTGCTCTGGGTAAAGCAAGTTTTCACCTTGGTTTTCATTTCTCTGTCTTGGATCAGGTGTTTGACCAGGTAACTGTCAGTATAGCACATTTCCCATGGCCCCGTCTTAACCTGTGCTGAGACTCCTTTCTGAGCACTGCCCCACCACCTGGACAAACTGGTTTGTCCTTCCCTGCGTGGACCGTGTCTGTATCACAGCAGCAATGATGATTGATGATTGAGTGCTTGCCACATGCCAGGCACTACTCTCTGCTCTTCTCAACTGCACAGCTGTTAAATACAGCTTCACTAATACTGCCAGGCTCTGGGAAATACTGCTTCTGTTGAGGGAAGCTGAGCTTTGGAGTATGGTAAACTTATTTGTTGTATGTTCTTAGGCAAATTACTTAACCACTAAGAGGATTATCGATACATACAAAGTTGTGGTGAATATTAAAAGAGGTAAGCACTTAGCCCTATGCCTGGCACACTGTGTTATCAATTAATGGTAATACTCTCTTAGATAGATGAAAAGTAATTCAGTCCTGTCTGATGGGAGAGTAGGTTATTTTAGGGCCCTGAGATTGCGAGTGACTGGGGTGGGAAGGAGTTTCCCCTTTGTACCTCCAGGTGCTCTCCCTTCAACTGCCGGTTTACTTCTACAATTGGGTCTGTAAGCTTTTTATTTTAATTTTTTTAGTACTTTAAGATTCTTGATTTAATTGCAGTAGTAAACTGAGATTTTTTTTCATTGCTGTACCTTGTTCCTGTTTTGGGTTTGCAACACTTGGGATTATCATATGTGCCAGAATCTTTCCATATATGAATGTTTTATATGCTTAGGTAATAAGCAAGGGAAGAAAGGATTTTACAGAATCACAGATCTAGTCTTAATGGGAAAAGAGTCGGAGAAACAGCAACCAAAAGAGGAGAGAATTGGAACTGTATCTTCACCTAGTTTATAGGTAGGAGGGAGCATGTGTCATTAGAGTGTGATAACTATGAGGCGTGTCTTTTTTTTTACATATATCTCAGACTTTACACATTGAAATTAGTATAGTCCTCCAACTTAGTGATTTGGGGAAGCTATTTGGTTTTCCAACAACTTGACTACTTTCAAATGATGTTAACCCCATCTCATTTCATCTCTACCACCCAGGTTCTACCTGGGAAGATGCTGCTCCTTGTAAGTACTCTGCCCACCCCAACCCTCATTCCAAACCCTGGTGGAAACAGGAAGTAAACTAGGGCCTCTAAGCTCACCAGCAGGATGGAGCATTTGGTTTGGTGGAGTGCCTTTTCTATGCCAGGTACCATGCCAGGATCAGGGTTTGCAAGATGAATATAACATAGCACCTGCCCAAAAGGGCTTTGTAGACTAGTGGGGAAAAGGTTGATCTAAAAGCCTGTATACCAAGACTATACTTTCAGGGATCATTTCTATAGTTTGTAAAAGCCTGTACACCTGTTCTCCCTCTTTGTGAGGGATAAAATTCCAAGTGTTCATAGAGTTGAGAGCAAGTACTGAGAGACCTGTTTATATTGACATAAAGCACACACTCTGGTTCCTGAAACACCTTTAAAGTTGTCCTAGAACACCTCTGATTCTTGAAAGTTTGGCTGAAATCCAACCCAAGAGAACCTGGGTAAATATTTTGAGTGAGGAGCACTTTGCTCCAGCTAAAAGTCAAGTTTACTCAAATGGGCAGCCACAAGTGCCTCTCTTTTAAAGTTCCTGAAAAATGGAAGCAATGTGAAATGGCAATTCTTATTTTTTTTTTTTTAAGATTTCATTTATTTATTTTTTAGAGAGAGGGAAAGGGAAGAAGAAAGAGAAGAAGAGAAACATTAATGTGTGGCTGCCTCTCACACACCCCACACTGGGGACCTGGCCTGCAACCCAGGCATGTGTCCTGACTGGGAATCAAACCAGCAACTCTCTGGTTCACAAGCCCATGCTCAATCCACTGAGCTACACAAGCCAGGACTGAAATGGCAATCTTTATTTATTTACTTATTTTAAAGATTTCATTTATTTATTTTGTAAGAGAGGGGAAGGAAGGGGAAAAAGAAGAAGAGAAAACATTAATGTGTGGCTGCCTCTCACACACCCCACACTGGGGACCTGGCCTGCAACCCAGGCATGTGTCCTGACTGGGAATCAAACCAGCAACTCTCTGGTTCACAAGCCCATGCTCAATCCACTGAGCCACACCAGCCAGGGCTGAAATGGCAATTTCTACAAGAGCAAAAACATCAAAGTATCTTTGAAACAATTTCCAACCTCCTTTATTTACAGATTTATTTATTAAATCTATTTATAATAGATTTAACTTTGGTATGAATTATTTTGGTATCAATGACATCAAACCAATGATAACAGATTGATTCAGTGGATAAAAAGAGCTTTCAAATTGTTAGGAATTTATTGTTGCTGTTTTTGTTTTTGTGTATGTATACATCCTATTGGCTTTATATTAACATTCTAAAAATTAGTCCTTAGATCTTTGTTCCCCAAAATAATTTGTATCACATTTATTGGGAACTTCAGTGCATATGGCTAAAGCAACTGGATTAATTTAAATGGTCTCAGCCATGAAGAAGAGATAGCGTTACATAATTGTTCAGAGTACATTGTCTAGCCCTGACTGCTGTAGCTCAGTTCGTTGGACATTGTCCCGAAGGGCGAGGGGTCACTGGTTCGATTCCTGGTTGGGACACATGCCTGGGTTGTGGGCTGGTCCCCAGTTGGGATGTGAGCGAGAGACAAATAAATGATCGATGTTTCTCTCTCACACATTGACGTTTCTTTCCCTGTCTTTCTCCCTTCATACCCTGCTCTCTGAAAATAAATAAATGACATCTTTTTAAAAAAGAGAGAGTACATTGTCTGGGGCTTCCCTGCCAGGATTCAGGTCCCCTCTCTGACACTCATTATCTGTTTCATATTGGGCAAGCTACAATACTTGTCATGGGCTGAATTATACCTCCCCCCAAATTCATGTATTGAAGTCCTAACCTTTACTTCCTCAGAATGTGACTATTTGGAGATGAGGTGTTTAAGGAAATGAGATCATTTGGGTGGACCCAAATAAAGTATGACTGGTTTCTTTATAAAAAGAAATTTAGACACAGACACACACTGCAAGAAGGTGGTCGTCTGCAAGCTAAGGAGAGAGACCTCAGGACAAAACAAACTGCCAACACTTTAATTTTGGACTTCTAGCCTCCAGAACTGTGAGAAGATAAATTTGTGTTGGTTAAGGCACCCTGTTTGTGGTACTTTGTTATGGCAGCCCCCGGGAAACTATAGTCATACCTTGGTACTTGTCAACTTCAGAACTCATCAGACCCCGTACTAGTTGCATTTTGATGAGAAAAAATGTTTCAACCTTGGCTCTTGCTCACCACTCACTGCACTTACTAGAACTTGTATGAGTCACGATACCACCCCATAAGAGAAAATGCTTTGTCAATTGTCACTTGCTTGCCACTTGGAACGAATTAACAAGTACGGAGGTACCACTGTAATACACTGCTCAAATTCTCTCTGCTTGCTCCTCCATCCATGAAAAGGGAATAACACTTACCTCAAAGGATCAAGAGAATAGCAAATATAAAGCACCTGGAGATGCTTATGAAGATTAAGGGAAGTAGCAAATATAAAGCACCTGGAGCTGTCCTGGCCCAGAGTAAGACTGCTCCATAGCAGTAGCTGCTATCATTTATCAGACACCATGTGTCATGCCTATTATATATGCTGTCATATTTTTCACTTCCTAACTCCTCACTGAGCAAGTATTAGTATCCCCATTTTGCAGAGAAGGAAGCTTGAATTTAGAGGTTTCAGCGAGCCTAATCACATTTAATATTAACCTCCCACAGTAGAGTTGTAAAAATCAAATAGTACTATACATAAATGCAAGCAACTCTGGTTATTAAAGGTAAAACAATATGATGTCAGCAGCCAGCATGGAGAGAGAGAAAGGACAGGAATAGATAGTGTGGACTGGTGGCACCTTTGCATCTGTATGCCATGAACTCTGCACTGGCAGCAGAGAAGAGCCATAGAAAGAGCTGTGATTATCTGCATATTTTGTAAAGACCATTATCATGGTAGTGGAGCATAGCCTGTGGGGTAAGGGAAGCATAAAGTTGGGGAGACCAGTGTCATGCACTTATAATAACCCAGAGGGTTATTGTAAATATTTCGGCCAGGGTGGAAAATGTGGATATGAAAGAGAACAGAGATACTTGAGATACTAAGTAGGTAGAAGCAAGATGACTCAATTATATATTATATGATTCAGGTGGTTTCTGGCTTGGCCAGGTGGTTGGATGGGTAGTAGTGCCAGTTGCCAAGCTCAGGATCACAAGATTAGGGAGTAGGTTTGAAAGGGATGATGATAAGTGCAGTTTAGAGGAAATTGAACTTGAGATTCTAGGTAGAACCATCCATAACTCAATTACACACACAGGTCTGCAGCTCAGGTTCCCAGCATGCTCTGGCGTTACATATTTGAGATGATAGCACAGATCATAAGGACAATATCTGGAGATGGAAGAGAAGTAAAGGAAAGCATTCTGCGGAATAAGGCTCAACATTTGGGTATAGGCCCCTGTGGTAGACCCGTCAGGGTAAATAGAGAGTAGGGTCACAGGCCCCAAAGGAGGAGAGCTTGTCAAGACCGTCAAGGGTGGGTGGTACCATGTGCCACAGAGGTGAGTGAGCTGAGGGTGGAAGAGTGTGCCAGGGACTGAGAGTTTAATGTTCATTCATGACCTTTACCAGACAGTTTCAAGGAAGAGGTGGGGGTGGAAGGCAGATGACAGTGAATGGAAGAGGGAGTAGGAAGTACAGACAGAGATGGGTCACAGGGAACTAAGGTGATTAACAAAAGTGAGAGAAATAGGATCAAGGGTAAGCTTTGCTTAAGACATAATACTAACGATTCTATCTCATGAGATTCAAGTCCCCATGGGGGACAATTAATAGTCTCTTTTAAAAAGCCATAGTTAATAAATGCTAACCCAAGGTAACCATTTGGTAAATGGATAGTCTGTACTTCACTCACTCCGCTGTGATTTTGGATGGTCTTAAAGTGTTGTGGTAGCTCTGTTGATTGCCTGTTCAACAGCTGTTGTCCCCCTTTCCTTGCTAATAGAACCCAGTTTTATGGTGTGGCAATTTGCCCAGCCCATAGTATAAGTTGTGGTTGCTCTGAGACAATTAATGTGATGCTGTTTCCCTTTGCCAGTAATGGTTTCCGGTGTGTGTATGACCCAGTCCTAGCCAATGGGAAACTTGCCTCAGGCTTCTAGAGAAGGTTTTTCTCCTTGCCTCCCAACCCCAAAAGGGACAGAAAAGTGGGGAAAGCCTTTTTTCACCTTCCATCCTATTTAGGACAAATACAACTGTAAGGAAGTTCCACAAAGTTCTGATTTTTCCAACACTGACTCCTTTGGTGCAATCTTAGAAAGTCAAAATTTTAAAGTATTTTAAAAATGAAGTATTTATTTATTTATTTAAAAATGAAGTTTTTAGATGTTCCTGCTTTGCATATAGCCTAAGCAGACTTTTAATTAGCTTATTATACAACCTAATACCTACCTTCAGCAAATTGACTTGTATGAGCCTCAGTTTCCTCTTTGGTATTTTGCAGGTAGGTGAGAATGGCTACTAAATATGCCTGTGGTGAGAACTAAGATAGCATGTGTAAAAGTGCCTGTCATAAAAATGATGTGCCCGCTCCTCTATTCCTACATCCTCCCAGGAGAGACTAGGAGTGGCCAGGGCCATGGGTAAGTTACTGACAACCATCCCTTCCCTAGGGGCCCCTGAGAGACCTAGATGCCACCCTTCACAGATCTAGGTTACCCATTGGCTGCCAGCTCCCTGACGGTTCCCAGGTCAAATACAGCCTGCTGACTTCCTCCTGCGATCTGCCTGACTGACCACATTCCCCAGACTGTCAGTTTGTTGAGCCCACATACAGAGTGACCAAGCCTTGTACTCCATCCTGCAGTAGGCCTGTAGCAGTCCGATTTCCCCAGCTCTTGCCAGCCTGTTCCAGGCTTATGGCCCTGCCCACTACCCAGGCAGCCACATTTTCTTGGGCCTCAGCCTGGGCCTGAATTACAAGCGGTACTAGGGAGCCACCCCACTTTCTGACCAATAAGCCACAAAATAAACTCTGTGGCCAGAAGGTAACATCAACTGAACCAATACTCTGCGCTACTTTGATATTCCCTGGCAGCAAGACGATAGGGTGTCTCTGTTCATCTGTCTCTCTGTTCATCCTCAGCTTGGAAAGACAGTGCTATGTAATGAGGAGAATGTATACTTTGAATGAAGACAAAAATGCAAATCCCATCTTCAGCACTTAAGAGCAATTTTAGTTTGACCAAGCTCTGACTTTTAAATCATAACAATGGTAATAATGGTACCTAGTATTTATTGATTGCTTATTTCTCTGCTGCACACTTTATAATATATTATCTCAATTCTCTCAGTTACCTTATTATGTTAGGGAGTTTTATTATTCCTCCATTTTACAGATGAGGAGCCTGGAACATAGAGAGTTAATTAACTTGCCAAAAGTCAGGAGTGGGTAGAAAAGCTAGACGAGCTTGATTCTGAAATCCAGACTCTTTGGGACTCAAACTTCCTTATCTGTGCATATGCACAGTAATAACAACCGCATAGAACCAATCAAGAATAAAAGACATAACTTCTCTGTGGCCCCTGATAGATGCCTAGAGGTGCTAGTTCCCCTCTGCTGTCCTCCCTTTTAAAGGAATCAACATAGACCATTAAGACATTGTGCTCTCAGTAAAGATTTGTCCCCAGGGCAGACATTCTCTGAGATGAACTGATTTGCAGGAATTGCTGTTATTACTTTTGAGGATCCTTCATCAGCCCTTTTGAAGGAATTCTTGCAGATGCTAGTTCCTTTTCAATACAGCACATTGGACATGCAGAAACACCATAGGCTGTTTTTATGTTCTCACACTTCTGACATCAAATGTGTGGGGGTTTTTCCCCCGTCAACACCAACTATTCTCTACCTCTCCAGACACCAACTGGGTATCCTACTATGTAACTCAGTTCTGACAATAACTACCTTAAGGTTAAGGGCTCAATCCCACAAGACTCCCCCACACTTCAGAGACGAGATGCAAGGCATCAGTCTCCTATATTTCTGACTGGCTATGAATAGGGGATTCCCAATGACTCCATATCCTTGCGTTTAATAATTTGGTAGAATGGCTCACAGAACTTAGGAAAACAGTTTACTTACTACTACTGGTTTATTATAAAGGTTACAATTCAGAAATGGCCGAATGAAAGAGATGCATAGGACCAGGTATGGTATGGGACATGGAGCTTCCATGGCCCCTCTGGGGCCTCCAGCTTCTCACCACCTCAATGTGTTCACCAACCCAGGAACTCTCCAAACCTTGTGATGTAGGGGTTTGTAATGAAAGTTACCTTGTGTAGGCCCTATTGACTAAATCACTGACCACTGGTGGTTAACTTAATCTCCAGCCCTTCTCTCCTCCCTAGAGGTCCAGGGGTGGGGCTGAAAATTCCAATCCTCTAATCATATGGTTGGTCTTTCCAGCCCCCATCCTGAAGCTTTGTAGGAGCTGAGCAGTCAAGAGTTGCCAAAGTAACACACCAAAGGCACCTTCATCATTTGGGAAATGTCCAGGATTTTAGAAGCTCTTGTGCCAGGAACTAGGGACAAAGACCACATATATATTTATCTCAACACCACACACCAACACTGCTGTTGAGAATGATGTCTGCCAGAAACACACTTACGGTTAGAGACAACCCATATGAGTGAGGGCAGGACACAGCCTGTTTAGCCAGGGCTATGAGGAGGAGGGGAATTCAGATACCAATCTCATGTGAAGTTCCTCAGAGTTGACTCAAGTCAACTCTATAATTTAGAACCACACATAAAAATTACTTTTTTCAGAAAGACTCAAAATTACTGAAATGAAACTTCTCTCCTTCCATAATATGAAAGCAAAGTGCTCCTGGGCCCACCCACACTCTGGTCTCCACCTTCTCTTACAATCATTTAGAGGTTTGCTCCCTTCCCCCTCCCCTCATTCATGTCTTTCCTGGCACTGTTAAGAACAGCATAATTTGGAGTGGTTTTCTTTCTTTCTTTTTTGGTCCATGTGAATGGTCTGTGGGTTTATTTCATCCCAGATGTTTTTCTTCAAACGCCTGTTGTAAGAAATCCAGAATTATTTTTAACGTAATTTGGAAGCTTTTGAATAAAACAAATATCCTAATTGCCCATGGGTTCCTAAGTTATAAGTCCTTGCTTGGTGGTGAGGAGGACAGAAGACCTCCTGTCCTCCTGTCCTTAGGATTGGCCCTAAGGACAAAGCAAGGCTTCCGAGGCTGACCCTGTGGGCTGGCTTGTCTTTCGCTTTTCTTTCCCACGCATTAGGCATTGTTATGGATTGAATGTTTGTGCGCCTTGCCAATTCATATATTGAAGCCCTAGCTTCCCATATGACTATATTTAGAGATAGGGCCTCTAAGAAAGTTAGAAGATTGGGGCTCTGATCCTGTAGGATTAATGTTCTTATAAGAAGCTCCCTTTCTCCATAAACCCTCAGAAAAAAGGCCGTGTGAGAACAAAGTGGCCATCTGCAAGCGAGGAAGACAACTCTCCTCAGACATTGAACCCTGCCAGACCTTGATCTGGGACTTCCAGCCTCCAGAACTATGTAAAAATAAGATTCTGTTGTTTAAGCCACCCAGTCCGTGGCACTTTGTTATGGCAGCCCTAGCTGACTAATGCAGACACCAACCCCAGTGCCCTCTGGCTGCTCTGGAGTACCCTACTTGAGCAACTCGCTTTTACCTTGTGAAACGTACCATACAGGTCTCCTGTGGAATTTTGTCAGCCTCCTTTTTCCTTTAGAAGCTAATCTAAGATAATGATTCATACATTAATAAGGACCCTTAATGCCTTAATCCATTGGCTTTCAACTCTGGCTGCACATTAGAATCAGCTGAAAAACTTATTAAAATACATATTTCTAAGTCCTACCCATCCCAGATCAGGGGGTAATACCCTGGAAACTGGATTTTTTAAAATATTAGTTTCTATTTTTTATTATAAAGGTAATAGGTACTCAGATTTTGTTGTTAATGTGAACATTAACAACAATCCTTCACTCCTAAGGAGGTAGCACTGTCAACAATTTTGTGTGTCTCTTTTTGGAAGTTGCCAGGAATTCCAGCCAAGATGGAGGCATAGGTAGATGCACTCTTCCCCCTCGCACAACCAAAAAGACAACAAATTTCAAAACAGAAAATAACCAGAACTGCCAGAAAATTAACCTGTATGGAACTCCGACAACCAAGGAGTTAAAGAAGAAACATTCAACCAGACTGGTAGGAGGGGTGGAGACAGGCAGCTAGGGTGGAGAGGACTTGGCAAGGTGGTGGTTGGCAGAGCAGGAGGTCTCACATTGGCATGCAGATAAACTGAGAGGAACAACTGGGGAGCAAGACAGGCCATGAAACCCAGGGTTCCAGCGTGGGGAAATAAAGCCTCAAAGCCTGTGACTGAAAAAACCTGTGGGGGTTGAGGCAGTAGGACAAACTCCCAGCCTCAAAGTACAGTTACTTGGAGATACCCAGAGGGTCCTAGAATGTACACAAAACCACCCACCCAGGAATCAGCACCAGAAGGGCCCAATTTGCTTGTGGGTAGTGGAGGAAGTGACTGAAAGCCCACTGAGAGCAGAGCAGGTGGCATTGTTCTGTCTCAGATCCCTCCCCAACATATAGTGCCACAACACAGTGAGGTGTGTTGCCCCACCCTGGCCAATACCTAAGGCTCCACCCCTTACTACATAACGTATTTTTTTGAGACAAAAAAAATATGGCCCAAATGAAAGAACAGATCAAAGCTCCACAAAAAAACAAAACTAAGCAATGAAGACATAGCCAACCTATCAGATGCACAGTTCAAAACACTGGTAATCAGAATGCTCACAGAAATGGTTAAGTATGGTCACAAAATAGAGGAAAAAGTGAAGGCTATGCAAAGTGAAATAAAGGAAAATGTTCACAGGGAACCAACAGTGAAGGGAAGGAAAGCAGGACTCAGATCAACAGTTTGGAGCAGAAGGAAGAAATAAACATTCAACCAGAAAAGAATGAAGAAACAAGAATTTTAAAAAAATGGGGGGAGGCTTAGGAACCTCTGGGACAACTTGAAATGTTCCAACATCTGAATCATTGGGGGACCAGAGGAGAAGAGGAAGAGCAAGAAATTGAAACCTTATTTGAAAACATAATGAAGGAGAACTTGCCCAACCTGGCAAAGGAAATAGACTTCCAGGAAGTCCAGGAAGCTCAGAGAGTCCCAAAGAAGCTGGACCCAAGGAAGCACACACCAAGACACATCATAATTACATTAGCCAAGATTAAAGGCAAGGGGAAAATCTTAAAAGCAGTGAGAGGAAAGGAGACAGTTACCTACAAAGGAGTTCCCTTGAGACTCTCAGCTGATTTCTCCAAAGAAACCTTGAAGGC
>PVKM010042603.1:0-12757 GCA_004027735.1 Carollia perspicillata
TTGAAGTCTCAATCTCAGGCAGTGCTTTCTAAAGCTGGAGAGTGTTGTTTGTTTCCAGCATATCCCCCAGGACCTTTTGGTCTGTTACTTAATAATACTAGACTTCAAATATGGAAGGTTCCTTTACAATAGCACCACGTCAGCCTTAATATAGGCCCATTAGTATTGCCCTTGACCTCCAGTGAGCAGGTGGTGTCATACCCCCATTTGCCTATCCCAGCAAGTGTCACTACTGACCCAGTGTCTATTTGGCTCAGAGCTGTACTGGTCCATTAGCATTTATGTCATTTCAGGCCTCCCAACAGTCTTGGAAGGTAGACTACTTACAATATTACATCCTATACTCATCTATTGGGTCAGCCACCGCGGCAGGGGTGCCCTGGGAGTACAAATATGATGCCTATTCTCAGGGAACTTGCAGTCAAGTGGAGGGGAGATGGATGTGAATCAAATGATCCCACCCTTGTGTATGTAATGGAAAACTGACAATTTCCCTAAAGGCAAGGGTGTACTTTGTTAGCATATAACAGAAATCTAACCTAGGGCTAGGAAGTGAGGCAAGGCTTCCTCAAAGAAGTGAGCAATGACTAGGAATTAACCAGGCAAAGGAAGGATGGCGCTGGGAGGTAAGGGAAAGAGTGTCTCATGTGGTGGTAAGGCACGTCTAGAGCTTAGACAAAGGGCATGTGTTAGTCAGGGTTCTTCATTGCGGACAACAGATTCTACTCTGGCTAGGTTAAGCAAATAGGGATTTAGGTAGAGAAATAGGATGTGGGTAGCCTACCAAGTTTTTAGAAGGCTTGAAGATTCAGACTATTCTAAGTTTGCAAGAATAATTCCCCAAACCACACAGCAGGACTGGATGGCTTAGGGAGCCTTGCTTCTACCACAGTCAGAAAGCTACAGAAGTGGGCAGTTGCTACCATTGCCACATCACGCATGACCTGGACCAGCAGAATAAATGCTTTGTTCCCTGCCTCTTTCACCATGTGACTCACTTCTGAATTAGTCTTCTGTAGGAGTATTTGTTTAGTAGAACGTAAGTCCTGTCTGGAATTCTGGCAGCAAAGCTTTTGGAATGGTATAGTTTTACCTGTCCAGCCTCTGCAGTGCAGGGAGTTATGCTAAGAGAGGCACAGTGGGTGTTGAGTGAGCAAGAGTACCATGTGTAGATAGCGTGGAGAGGAGACAGCCAAAGAACTGAAAGGCCTGTGTGTCAGAGCTTGGAGTGGTAGAGAGATGGGGCTGGAGAGGTGTGCAGAGCCCTCTGGGCCATGGCGCCACCTTTCGGGTGGGAGGTGTATGGGTCAGGAGTTAGATAACTGGCCCAAGTCTCATGGTGAGTAAGTGACCATCCCAGATTTAACCCAGTCTGTCTGCCTCCAGATCCGGCACTTTTTGCACCTCTAATTTGTAGCCTCACCCTCTATAAAGCATTCCTTGAATTCAGCCCAAGTTCTTGGCACATCTGTTTCCCATCTGACCCTAGGCTGTTGGATGTTAAGGGGAGGACACAGGGGAGAAGAGATCTGCAGCCTCGACCAAAATGGCAAGGGTTAGGTTGGGGACATTAGTGCATCCGTGCTAGAAGTCTGCGTCCTTGCCACTCTTCTCTTACTGCTGATTTCTTATTTTATCCTCTAAGCAGACAACAAAATCCTGACCATTGTAAAGGAAAAATGGCCTTCTGGAACAGCAGATCTTGGCTTCTGATGGAAGAGTTGGAGACAATGATTACTCATAAGCATTCCTTATGTTAAATCAAAATAGCACTAGTGCCACATTACTAAAATAAAAGTGAAATGATTGAATGCATGAATGGTATGGCTATCTACAGGATCCTTTTCTGATGTGAAAACATGCCAGATGGGCAAAAATTATCTCAGAAATAAGACAGTGCTCTATATACTTTAATAGTTCACTGGCCAAAATCTACAACTAAGCTAGATAATGGGGAGGGAGGTGTAAGTATAGCATACTCACATCCCAGGCTTAGATCCTCAATCTGCAAAATTGCCACAGTGGTTTTAGGCATTGCAGTAAGATTGTTCTGAAAAGGAAATGGCACCATTGTTACAGGAGGACGGATGGATGGATGGATGGGAGGGAGGAACCATAGAGCTTGATGATTAAGAGTAGTATCGGACCCCTATTCATGTTCTGATTCTACCATTTACTAGGTGTATGGTCTTGGTAAACCACTTACCTTCCTTAATACTCAGCTTCATTTCCTGTAAAATGTGAATAATGGGACCCACTGCACAGAATTGTTGTGAAGATGAAAATAGGTCATATATTAGGTTCTTACAGTGTGTGGCACGAAGCAAAGTAACGAATATGTGTTACTTACCATTCTCTTATGACTGTGATGGTCATTTAAAAATTTTTGTTTATCTTAAGTAGCTACTGTGTGTTGTCTAATAGACTCAGACAGACCCTCTTCTGAGTTGTTGAAAATAGATCCCTAAGAGAGTCTGGCAATATGTGGTTAAAGACACTTTTGTGCATTTGTTTCCATGGAGAAACTGATAAGCTTAAGTTGCTCTGTTAGGATTTAATTTAAATGAACTTTTTTACAGATAGAAACAGAAATTATTTATTGCACTTTCCTGTGAATCTATACTTATTTCAAAATAAAAAGTAAAAAGAAAAATTAAGACAGAAACCTGTACTTGAACAACAATAAAAATTTCAAAAAGATGAAAAAAAATTAAAAGTTCTCTAACTGCATAGATAAGGGAGGGGGCCCAGCCTTTACTGCTGGGGGACAGTATTTGCTAGGTGCATGTAAAGTTCAGCTGTAGTCATTATAGGAGATCCCAGGTTAACATTTCTGTATCTGGACCAGAATTGGAAATTTGTCCAATCATGTATTTGTTTACTCATCCAACAGATATTTATTGAGTGTTTCTTGTTTGATAGGCCCTGAGGATATAGCAGAGATCAGAATGGACACAATTTCCTGCCCTGATGCATAGTATATTATAGTGAGAGTGGGGTGGGAGACAGACTATAAACCAGATTCATAGAGTATAATATGAAATGGTTTAATGTGAAAACCAAATAACTGAGCTCCATGTCCTTTTCTAGCTCCATTTAGCCTCATTTCCCCATTTAGCAGTTTCCCCACAGTTTCCCTCCAGCCCTCTTTTTTTCTTCACTGTGTACCTCCTCCCCGGAATCTCCTACACACCCTGAAAGATAAATTCCTGTTAATCAAACATAGGAAGCCTGCTGCAAAGATGCATCTGGGTGCTGTCTCTGTAGATAGTCTGCATGAACAATCAAATTATAATTAGAAAGTTATTTGGGCTTAAAATCATCCAATGTCATTAGGTGGTCAAATGACAAAATGAACATGGCCCCGTGCTTCCATCTTCAGTGCAGGAGTAGCTGTGGTTGGGACTGCCCAGGTCTGTCTTTATTTGGGGTCTTGTTTGAAGGATAGGTTAGTTAGGGTAACAACTGCTATAACAAATACGCCCTGCTTCTTAATGACTGAAGACCATAGGTGTATTTCTCAGTCATCTTAACAGTTTGGCAGCTAGCTTTTTTCCATATGGTGATTCAGGCTCCAGGACTCCTCCTGTCCCCATGGCTGGGCCATCCCCGTTGAAGTGGCCAGTGGGTAAGAAGAGCATAGAGAAGTGTCATACGGTGCTAGCCCTGCCTGGGAGTGGTGCAAGTCACTTGTGCTCACGTTACATTGGGCCAGAACTCAGTCACATGGCTGTACCTAACTAACTGCAAGGGGGCCTAGAAAATGTCATTCCTGGGAGGGTAGCCACTCAATAATAGCTTTTGCTATTCCAGATGGTTTGTTTACTAAGGCCCCTGAAAGACATTGTTAAAAGATCATCACACCCTTGGGTGAAATGGCTGGACTCACAGGCAGCAATTATAAGATGCTTCCAGGGTGGGATTATATTCTAAACAGAAATGTTCTATGGTTGAAACAATATACAGACTCTTCTGAAGTTCCCCTTGACAATGCTTCCTTGCAATTCATATTATTCAGCTATGCTTGATTTTTAAGATACTTCAGGGGTAAATGTCACCTTTTAGGATTGTATTAATACTATTATTTTTAATGAGTCTTTTGAAGTCTCTTTCATTATAAACAGCCTGTTTCCCCCAGAGATAATAACTTGCAGTGCCAAATATTTGCATTTCACTTGAAACAAAACCAAGGGTTTGAATGTTTTAAATATAAGCAAATCTAATTCTCCTGTGTCTAGAGAAATTGTATAATGAACCATATGTATGTGACTTAAGCAGACAGATGTGGATGATTTCTCTCTCTCTCCTTTTATTTTTTCTTAAAAATGCTGGCAGAGCTCACAATTGGCACCAAGCAGCAAATATCTCCACCCAGCCGACCAAGCCACTGGAGCTGGAGTTGGAATGGGGGAGGTCTCTTAGGGCACATGCAAAAGTGGAGCTTTTCCTGGTTCTGGTTTCTACTTGGAAGCCAAAGCCTCCACTGCCCACCCACCCCTCTTTCTCAATTGCCTTCCTTCAATCTTTGCGATTAGACGTTCTGACTTAGGTGACTGACTTTATCTGAAAAGTTGGGTTGCTTGTTGTGGTTCACTTTCAGATTCCTTTGGAGGAGATGGTTCCATGTGTCTGGGTCCTGCAAGGAGATGCCCCCTAGCTGCTGATAGAAAGGTCCTGAGCTGCCACCTGACAACTATCATAGGTCTTTCTCTCGTGGTGGCCTTGTGACCTTTTTGTCTTACTTCTGTCATAACCCTCCTTACCCTGGGATCACTTTGACCTTGAGCCGCGGTTACTGATATGGCCTCAAAGGATCTTACCTTTAGTCTTTTCCCCTCCATTCTCCTTACTGAAATGTCTTTTTTTCTGTAACTCAAATCTGGTGATTTCAGCATCTTGTTTGATACTTAGCTGTGGCTCCCTGTTTTCTAGATACAGTCTAAGCCTGTTAACCTGGTATACCTGGGCCTTCGTGATCTGGGACCTGCTTTCTGTTTGGACCATCCTGAGGCAATTACACTAACATCTTCTCTGCGGTGGCAGCGGAGCTTATTTATATGTAGCCCAACTGAACTGCTTTCAGGAGATGCCTATTTTCTCTTCTTTGGGGGGTGTTTTTGCAAATGCTGTTCCTTTTGCTTGCCTGGCCATGCATAGTCTATAGCATTGCTTCTCAAACTCCAGTGTGCTTTGAATCAGCTGAAGGGCTTGTTAAACCACAGCTTCCTGGGTTCTACCTCCCACACTTGATGATTCACTAGGTATGGGATGGGACCTGGGATTCTGTATTTCTAACAAGTCCGCAGGTGATGCTGATGTGGGTAGTCTGGGGGCAGACTTTGAGTAGCAAAGCTCTGGTGTACCCTCTGTTACCATTGCATGTACTTCACTTCTCCCTAAGTACTTCTCCCTAAGTGGACTCTAGGCTTCTTGGGAAAAAGAATCTGTTTGTTCATCGGTATATTCTTAGTGACTATGTCTGGGATATTTGGTGTTCAATAAGTATCTGTGAATGAGTGAATGAGTGGGTCACTGTTTATGCAGCAGAGTTCAGATCATTTCGCTTTTTGTAGTGGATCAGCTTTCTTTTGGAATATTTCAATCTGAGGGTATGTGGAATGCGATCTACCCCTTCCATATGCCCTTACCTGTCCCTGAAATACTCACTTAATGGATGCGGAACTTGAGAACTCCCCGTAGCCATTAGACTATTGGTGAACTACAGGAAGGCAGTTAGGGACTTCTTTTGATAGATCTCAAACTTGAGATTATGAACTGGACTCATACATGTTCTTCCATTAAGCACAACATGGTACTCCATGAACTTACTAGAGCCTGTCAAAAAGTGGACCTCCTACGAATTTTTAGCATCTGCGATGTGCCTTCCAGAGACTGTATCTGGAGTAAAGGAATGAACGATACAGTTCTAGCCCTCCAGGTTGCAACTTGAGTGACGAAAACCAAGCACAGTAAATGTTCAAAACTGTAATACTATAAGTATAATAAGGATTCATATTTTTATGATGCTTAAATCACTTGGTTTATTAAGTCAGTTAAAAACATTCTGTGAGAAGCAGGGAGAAAGAGAAGGGGATAGGTTAACATGTTTAGTGAAAGCTACTACAAGGGCTGCGCGATGTACAGGTTACACAGTGTCCACATGCCCTCTTTCGTTGTGGTAAGACCTTTTTGGTTTTAGGGAACAGGAGCTATTCTTGCCAGCTTAAGTTTTCTCAAAAAGGAGGAGGGGTTAGGATTCATATTGGAATCCAAGAACGGAGAGACAAGGAGTGGCCCCGTGGTCCTGAGGAGCAGGGGTTCTTGGTCGTTCATGCTTGGTCTGCCATGAACAGGCCTTTGCCCTCGTTGTCTTGAGTTGGCTTTGCTGTCCACTTACCTGGCTGCCAACAACCATCCCGGGCCCCTCCTCTACTTCACAGGTTCTACTTATGCTCGGCTCTGACTCCCTCATGGCTTTAAGTCCGATGTGGCCCTTATTCTACATCATGGCCCTTACATCTACAGAAGGTGCAGCTGTTCAGGGTCTGCTCTCCCTGCTTCTTGGTTTTCATATTTCTTATCCACATCCCAAAGAATGAGTACCTAGCCCACGCTGTTCTTACTAGAGGAGAGCTTTCTATGCCGGAGCATCCCACAGGCCAGCAGCTGTGTGCCCCCTGCACTTGGACTCAGATGAGACCCAGGGACGAAGTGGTCATGCAGCACACACATGGCTGCCAGGCCCACCATTACAGCAGAGCTGGGAGATTGCAGTGTCCTTTGCAGGGGCTGTGGGCCTGGCAAGTACATCAGAGAACCTTTGAGACGGAGGGACTTGATGGGTAGGATCTGAGCAGGCTGAATCAGAGGAAGGGTATCCTAGGACAGAGACACAAATCTGAAACATGAAGAGTGAGCAATCAGAAGCCTGCTGAGAGTGAGCTAGGAGGAAGCTACATTATAAGGGCCCTAAAGGCCAGGTAGAGAAGGTGGATTTTGAAAAATGAGGCAATAGGTCATCCTGTAAGTTTTTAAACAGAGGAATTAGTCACTTTCTTCTGTCCATTCCTGATGTCAGAATAGACTCAAGACCTGCTAAGAGACCACTGATGCCACTCAGGAGTGAGGTTACGTGGGAGAGGAAGTAGAGTGAGCAGTGGTCCTGGAATTGGAGAATGAACAAACATGGGCTGACACTATCAACAACAACAACTGCATATGGCAACTTCGGATCCTGGAGGGAAATAATATATTCCAGGGCAGTAGTAGCTTCCATATAAGAACCAGAGAACACAGCAGCCATACACACCACAGAGATATTGGCACTTTCATTCTCAGGACAGCAGTGAGACTGAACTTTCCACTTGTGTCCCACTGGCTTTGTGAACCATCTCTGCCTGCTTAAGTGTTTACTCATAGGTGGCCATTCTTTTCTCTTCTGCCTCCATGCCTAGATTTTTCTGTTTCTTTACTGCAGCTGTTTCTGTCAGTGCTGACTTGGAGAGCAGTGCTCCCGTAGCTTTACACATTACCATCTGGCCAGGAACCCAGTCCAGCACACACTGACGGCCTCAACCCTGGGTTCTGTCTCTGGAACCCGCTCAGACATCTGGGCTCATTCAGAAATTGCTGCCTGGACCATTTCAGTTTGGCTCTGCAATTTGGTGGGAGAGTTTTGGAAAGTTGTGTGGTCCATTGGGTGTTCAGACTGACTTTTGATCTTCCTTGCTTTCTTTCTTTATATTGTTTGTTTCTTACTGGAATGAATAGGGGTTTTCTGAAAATAACTCAGATGGAAGCAACCCAGTTAAAAAAATACAAAACAACCTGATACACCAGAGCCTAGCTTTGAACAACAGATAAATAAGAGGGTAGTTATTTGCTGATTGCAGGGGTTCACCTAAGGGTAAGGATTAGTCTCTCGAATTCTCTAAGCCTCAGTTTCCTTATCTGGGAAAAGGGCGTGGTGCCTCCTGTTTCTGCCTCTCAAATTTTTTTGAGGTGCTGGATGACATAGGGATCTGTGAAATGCTTTGTAAATTTTAAAGCACTCTGAATTGAACGTATTAACTTAATGTGGATAGTGGCTTCCAGGGCATTTAAAAAATGGTTTGATTTACATTTAGTAGAAACTCAGCTAGTATGAAAACTTCAAAGATAACATCTCAAGATTATAGCACAGCTCAAAGTTTGATAGTCTCATTTCTTCTCTGAATGTCATCAGAGGAGAGCCAGCTGTTTCGGGGGAACAATTACTTCCTGGAATGGGATGTGTGTTTTGAGGGGAACAGGGCAGAGATGGTCTGCTTTCTTTTCTAGGGATAGTGGGTAGAATGCCCTCCTAATGATTAATTCCTTGATAGTGTGCTCATAAGTGGCAAACTGATAGCTTATTAGCAGTAATGCCTCTTCCTTTGTTTTCTACTCTATGTTTGTCCTAATGGCTTGCCCTCCTTGTGTTGACCTCTTGGTTCTGTGAAAGTGTCTCTTTGCAGTAGCACCTTAGCCTTAGAGTAGATGGGAGGGAGATCCTTGGGCCCCTCCTCCTAGAATCACCATTTTTGCTTCTTTTCCCACAGTGTAGCCAAGCTTTGTTTTCTTCTGCACCATTTCTCTAGTTCTCTCCATCCTTAAAGCCTCAACTTTGGCTTGCACGCCCCCTAGTGGCATGTCTGATGCACCCCTGTTACCCCATTTGTTATACCATCGCTCTTCCCGATGGTGTAACATTAGCTCCATTACTAAATATTAACCCCAGTTCACAAATGGGGGATGAGGGGTTGGGTGATCCTGACTTGCCTCTTGAGTGGGAGTTAGGAGGTGGGATTTGAATGAAAACTTTTTAATTCCCGGATTTATACAATGGGAACGTCTCAGGAAAAAAATGATCCAGTTAAATCTTATTTAGACTATTTTATGGTTTAAAAAGAATTGATTATTTTACTGTCTACTCAACTAGCTGAAAAGATCAAAAGGTGAATATTTGAAGGTAAGAATAATCATCTTTCTACCCTTCCTTCATTACATTGGAAGC
Source organism: Carollia perspicillata (assembly GCA_004027735.1). Taxonomy (NCBI): domain Eukaryota; kingdom Metazoa; phylum Chordata; class Mammalia; order Chiroptera; family Phyllostomidae; genus Carollia; species Carollia perspicillata. The sequence continues at coordinate 9,035 of PVKM010042603.1, forward strand.
ATTTTCATCACTCACCGAGTGTTTAGTCTTTCATGCTTAGTCAGTCCCGTTAACAGCTTTGGGGAACACAAAAAAAGTACAAAGCATGCTGGTCGGCCCTTCAGAAGTTTACCTTCTAGTTATAAGGAATTTAAATTATTCCCTCGAGAAAAAATAAGTATAATGCATGGTACTTTTATGGGTGTTTAATGTTTGCACTTCATCTCACTGAAGAGAGATTCTCTAAGCATTTGCTTATTTACTTTTGAAGTCTTTTTCAGTGGAGAGAGAACCACAAGATAACAACAGTAATTACCCAGATGAACCGTGGAGGATAACAGAAGAGCAGCGCGATTACTATGTCAATCAGTTCCGATCCCTTCAGCCAGACCCGGGTTCCTTCATTTCAGGTAATGAAGGCTGATGGGCGAGAATGTGCATCCCAGATCACGGTGTCATATACATAACAGTACACGTCTTGAGAAGTAGTTCATGCAAAATGCGTATGACAACCTTCTGTGACTTTAGCTTGTTTCCCTCTAAGATCAAATTTCTTATCAACTACAAACCATGCAGAAAAAGACTTGGGAATGACATTTGGGAAATTATGTTTCAGTTTTAAAGGGGTTAAATAGGAATTTGGGAGAAACCTAGTCTAGATCCTGTGATTTATTAACTGGGGCAGTTCTTGACATGATAGAGTGTGACACCAAGGTGACATCTTTAATTGGTAACTAATTATATTAGAGAAAGATGTGGTATAGCCTTGTAGAGCTAGCGTCACAGTCTCCTTATGTTATATTAATATTTGCCTTAGAAGTTCAAATTTATGCTCGTTTTCTTTGGCTCAACACTTTTTCCTCTGGTTTTTCTGAGAGAAATTAAGATATGGGAGGAAAATTTGGCCAGCGTTTTTATGTCCACATGTCAGTTCTTCTGGGTTGTCTTCAGAAATATGTATTCTTGTTGAGTTCTTATGTAAAATTCAAGCTGAGAGGAATTGATTTAATTCCTGTGTGCCTACATTTTATTGAGCTGAAGACTAAACAAACAGTGAAATCATAGATTCTGGAAGAAAAATTCATAAAACTTTTTTTGTACTTCAGTTTTGAAGAATCACAATATGTTCTTAATAATTGCAACCTGACATTGAAGTGAGGACTAAGACTAATTTTCTTTTGTGAAATAAGGTGTGTAATTGAAATATGCTTGTATAAGTGCAGCTGTCATTTTCTGATTGGTGGTAATGGCTTTACTGAAGGCAGAATATTGTCAATACAGCAAATTAATGATGCTAACAACATGATTTTAAATAAGCAGGAAAACAGATTGCATGTACCGACTGCTTGCGAACCTTGCCCACTGCTTCAGTGAGTTTCTTCACACAATGTATACAAATGATGAGACAAATACAAATAGGTGGCTGTTAAGAGTGTTTTTACTTTCTTTTAACTTTTTTATTTTGGAGAATTTCAGATATAGATATGGCTACAGTGGTTAGTATAACAAACCCCTATCACATAGCCCCAATGATTTTGTTTTATCTACATCCTCTCTCACCCCAAATGATTTTGAAGCAATTACCAGATCATTTCATTTGAAAATATGGGGTAGGAAAAAGTAAGTTTACAGTTGTGAGCACATAAAACACAGAGTTTATTCTTGTATTCTTATTTATTATTATTATTTTTTAAGATTTTATTTATTTATTTTTAGAGACAGGGGAAGGGAGGGAGAAAGAGAGGGAGAAAAACATCAATGTGTGGTTGCCTCTCACGTGGCCCCCACCAGGGACCTGGCCCACAACCCAGGCACGTGCCCTGACTGGGAATCGAAGCAGCGACCCTTTGGTTCGCAGCCTGTGTTCAATCCACTGAGCCACAGCAGCCAGGACTATTATTGTATTATTTTTTTAGGATGTATCTCTTAAGAAAAGGCCTTTTAAAAAAATATAACCATAATTTATTGGCCCATGTTAAAAAATGAATTCCTTAATATTTATTATTATGTCTTCATTGTCCAGATGTCCCTGATCATCTCACAAATGATTTTTAAAAAACTGAGTTTGACCAAGGCCAGGAGGGGTTCATATACTGTCATTAGGTGATACCTCTTTTTAAAAACATCTTTATTTAGATATTCACATACCATAAAATTCACCCATTTAAAGTGTACAACTCAGTGGCTTTAGTATACAGTGTATTCACAGATTATCTTCAGAATTTAAATTTAGGAGGTTTTCATTACCCTCCTCCATAAACCACCTACTTATTAGCAATTATTCCTTATTCCTGCTCTTCCCACCTCCCAGCCATAAGTAACTACTAAGCTATTTTCTTTCTATATAGATTTGCTTATTCTGGGCTTTTTTAAAAAAGATGTTATTTATTTTCAGAGAGAGGGGAAGGGAGGGAGAAAGACAAGGAGAAAGACATCAATGTGTGGTTGCCTCTCACATGCCCCCTGCTGGGGACCTGGCCCACAACCCAGGGATGTGCCCTGACTGGGAATCCAACTGGTGACCCTTTGGTTTGCAGGCCATGCTCAATCCACTGAGCTACACCAGCCCTATTCTGGGCTTTTCATATAAATGAAATAATCTATGTGGTCTTTTGTGTTTGACCCTTTTCATGTAGCATAGTATTTTTAAGGTTCATCTATGTTGTACTATGTACTCAGAATTTTATTTTGTTTTATGTCTGAGTAATTCCATTGTGTGGGTAAACCACATTTTATTGATCTATTTGGGTTTTTCCCAATACCTGTTTTGGCTATTCATAATACTGCTATGAACATTTATATACGAGAGTTTGTATAGATGTATGTTCTTATTTATCTTGGATATATACCTAGGAATGGAAATTCTGAATCATACAGTAACCCTATGTTTAACCACTTGAGTAACTGTCAGATTGTTTTCCAAAGTGGCTGCACCATTTTATGTTGCCACCAGCATTGTATGAGTGTTCCAGTTATTCCACATCCTCGCCAACATTTGTTATTACCTGTCTTTTGATTATAGCCACCCTAGGTGTGAAGTGGTATCTTGATATTGAGCATCCTTTCATATTCTTATTGGCCATTTGTATATCTTCTTTAGAGGAATGCCTACTCAAGTCCTTTGTCCTTTTTTTTTGAGAGGTAGGAGTTCTTCATGTATTCTAGATACATGTTCTTTATCAAGTATATGATTTGCAAATACTTTTTCCCAAGCTGTGGCTGTTTATTTTTCTAATGATTTCTTTTGAAGTGCAAAAGTTTTTAATTTTCATGATGTCTAGTTCATCTATTTTTTCTTTTCTAGTTTGTGCTTTTGGTGTCATAGCTAAGAAATCATTGCCCAATCCAAGGGCATGGAATTTTATGTCTATGTTGTCCTCTAAGAAGGAATATATATTACATTCATCTCTTGCTTTTAGGTCTTTGGTTTATTTTGAGTTAATTTTTCTATACAGTATGAGGCAGGGGTTCAAATTTATTCATCCAGTTGTTTCACAACCAATTAATTGTTTTAGCATTTCTGTCAAAATTCATTTGACTGCCAATGTGAGGATTTATTTCTGAATGTTAATTCTATTCCACTGACCTGTATGTCTAGCCCAGTGTCAGTGCAATACTGCCTTGATTATTGTAGTAAGTTTTGAAGTTAGGGAGTGAGAGTTCTTCAACTTTGTTCTTTTCAATTTCATTTGCTTTGATTTCAATTATGAGAGATTTTGTTTTTAAATTTTAATTCTATGTAAA
>PVKM010042604.1:0-12747 GCA_004027735.1 Carollia perspicillata
AGGGGAGAGGAGGGGAGGGGAGGGGAGGGGAGAGGAGGGGAGGGGAGGGAAAAGAGAAGAGAAGAGAAGAGAAGACAAGATAAGACAGAAAAGAAAAGAAAAGAAAAGAAAAGAAAAGAAAAGAAAAGAAAAGAAAAGAAGAGATGACCAAAGTGTTTGAGTTTGAAGTCCAGTGTGTAGCCTTTCCTACAGCAAAGCACACAACCCATCAGCCCCAATGTGTTCTCCCTTTTTTTTTTGTTATCAGTTAAACTAGTTTCAGCTGAGTGCTAGTTATTTCAGTTAGAAAGAACCTATGTTAATATTTAAGAGTACACTAAACAGTAATTTACAAGAGAGCCACCTTCTTGAGAAAAAAATAGTCTTCCTAACTATCAGATTAATGAGGAAAGGAATTATTTAAGAAATTATTAAGAGCAGGATATTTGGGGTAAAAATCAATTTGAGACAGTTTGGCAGCTTTTGAAAATGCATTGTATAGGTGCATGTGTGTGTATGGGTGCATACACATTCAGGCAAAATCTTCAATTGTTTTATAAATGTAAATCTCCTACATTTTCAATATTTAAGATTTAAGGTTTACCTAGAGCTTTATTTTTAAATTTACTATTTACTGGAAAAACTAATCTTAATACATTCTACTCAGTTTTTCCCACTTTAAAATGCACCAATGCATCTGCTTTATTCAAATTGTCTATCCACTTATTTTTGGTTTCTTTAGTAGAAATTTGTTTATTTTTATTTTTTACTTGGTATTGAAAATTGCTTACTCTAATTTGCTTGTATCCAACCTTGGGTGCACCCTAGAAGCTTTGATATAGAGTAGTAGCATTAACTTTTTTTGCTAGATAGCTTGTGAGTAAGTGAATGAATGAATGAATGAGTAAATTCCTTTTTTACTAAATAATTGCTTAGGATAACATATACAAATTTTAAAACATTTAGTAATTGATATTTGCTTTTAAAAAACACATTTAAAATTTATTCATTTGTTGTCTTTTGAAAATTTTATGGTGATTTCTTTGTGCCTTAATGTATAAAGCATTTTTTAAAATGTAATGAACATATTTTCTTCTTTGCTTAGAGAATAGATATCTATATATTCATATTAGTGATAGCAATGTGTTGAATGTTACCTATTTTTAATGAACTTATATTTCATTAGTTAATAATACCTGAGTTGTAGTCATACCACTATTAGTAAAGGAAACCTGCTTGTTGCTGTTTGTATTTTTTACCTTGAATTCGATTTTGTCTACCATTAAAACTCTTCATCCCTGTGCTATTTTCTTTTTGCCTTTTCCTTCACTGTCTATCCTTTTACTCTATGCCTTTACATGTTCCATTAAATACTCAGTACCCAGCACAGTTCCTGGCTCATGGTGAATACACAGACAGCATGTTACAAAATGAATGAATGAATGTAAGTTTGAGTCATTTCATGAATTTTCAATAAGCTAATGTTCACATTAATGTTTATGCACATAAAATATCACTTTATATGCATAAACATTACCTACACAAAGTGAGTAGATACAGGCCTACAGGTAGAACTAAATGCTTACATAATGTTTACCATCATCATTTAAAATTGATACATTTTATAAAAATTCAGTATAAAATAGTACATGTGTACTAAGTTAAAAATGAGGTTAACCAACTTAGATTGAGTAAACTTGATTGAAGCACTCAACTTCACAGATTCAATATGAGATTTCATTTGGTGTACTGAAGTGAACTTAGTTTCTACCCAAAATTTATGTTTTTAAATAACTTTCCTGTTTTGGGCACTTTTATAGAATATTTTTCATCTAATTTACAGATTGCAATATATTTCAATACAACAAACTTTTTTTTATGAAAAAAATTTTGTTTCAAACAAGTTCAGTGGTATATGTGCTATAAGCAAAAGCTTGTTCTGTTTTATTTCAAACCTAAATTGATGCACTAATTTGATACTGTTTAGCTTTGATCGATTTCTGCTAAAAATATGGGTTGAATTCATCTATACATTAATTTGATATTTATTGTAAATCCTATTTTTATTCTAGTAGTGGGGACTAAGTTTTCTTCACACACACACACAAATTAGAAAAACCTTACATATTTTAAGGTAGCAAGCTGTGAAATGTATTCTCCTGGACTACTTTGAAATTACACCCTTAGGTTAGCAGAGAAATCTGACTTATCCAATATATATATATTTTTAACTGATAGTCTTCAGTCACCACCTACTGTTGGCTTGATGGTTACTCCTCTTCTTATCTGACCCCAACCAATTAAATGCCAGTTTCTCAACTCTTTGGCTAAGGGCAATTTTTAATCCTACTTCTGTGCACACAGGGTTAGTGAGAACTATTTTGCCAAAATCAGGCTTGACTGCATGAACTCTTCCTCCTATAGACAGGGACCCTATGTATACCATAAGCACTTTGCTCTTAGACAGCTTTTGGACCTTTGCTGCTTTTTTGCCTCCTTCTATGCGTATACCAAGAAGCTGTCTAAGTAGGAAATAGGAGATTTCCAATTTTGTGAAGATCTCTGGTAATGCTCCAACTACACCAACCACCTGCCCCACCATTCTGTCAGTCTGGCACAAAGTGGGGTTGATTTTTGTTCCAACTTCAATAAGACCCCCTAGAGCAGCATATTGAAGATAATTATGCTCAGTAAATAGTGATACAATCTTGGAAAAGATTGGTTTACACATAAGTTTTCCTTCATTATCTCTGGAAACAATATCAGGTTGGACTTCTTTCTCCTGGCCCACCTTTAATACTCCTTTTGAAATACCTGCCACACCACCTTAAAGTCATCATCCTCACAGCCAGGTTTATTGACATCAAAGGACCTAATAATAATAGGTTGGGGTTCTGGTATACAGTCTCTTATGGTTACTGGGATTTTCTTTACACTATTCTCACAGAAAACTTCAATATTATATTTTAGATGAGCAGAAATTGGAATAATTGGAGCTCCTTTTTGCTACTGTACCTTGTACAGATGCAAGGATTTGTTCATATTATTCTTTAGCCTGACTTTCTTTTACCAAATCAATTTCATTTTACAGAATCAAAATGTTTCAATTTGATAATTTCTATGGCAGCCAGATGTTTGGCAGTCTGAGGTTAAGGACAAGACTCATTGCCAGCTATCAGCAGAAGAGCTGCATCAATCATTGCTGCACCATTCAGCACAGTAGCCATCAACATGTCATGGCCAGCACAGTCAACAAAGGAAACATGTCTGACTACTTTGAAGTTCCATCTGGTCCTTGGAATGTCTGTAGGAAACTCATCAGGTGTAGTACTTCCACAGGATCTATAGCAGAGGTGTCCAACTCATTTTCACCTGGGGCCACATTAGCCTCGTCATTGCCGAATGTAATTTTACGACTGTATAAATGTAACTACTCCCTAACAGTTGAGCAAGAGCTCCACGCTGCTGCCAGGTAGAAACAAGGTACCAGGCGGATAAAACAAAGTGGAGGGCTGGATTCAGCCCGTGGGCCTTGTGTTTGCCACTTGTGATCTGTATGTAGCATTCTGTCCAAGAACAACTTGCATCATCAAGTCTATAAATGTTGACATTAGCATACCCAAGTTTGATTGTGATATTTCTTTCAACTCATTTTTTAAACCTGACAGTGTGAACTCCAGAAATAGCTTTGAGACCTGTAGATTTTCCATTAGCAACATGACCAGTTGTGCCTATGTTAATTGTGGCTTGTCTGCTGATAACTTCCTGTGAGAGTGGAGTCCGCTTGGTAGCGCTCAGGTGTCAAGAACCTGACAAGAAAGATGCGGCTGTCCCAAAGTCACACTAGCCTTACCACCTGCCATCTTGTCTGGAGAGGAAGGAGAATACAACTAACTGTTGAGCAGCTAAAATAGTTTCTCTTTCTGGTGACCAGGCCTCTTTTTAAAAATTATTGTATTTTTCCCATTACCATTTTGTCCCCTTATAACTCTCTCCCTTCTATGGAGAGATCACCACACTGCCATCTATGTCCATGAATTCCTTTTCCTTTATAGAGCAGGATAACAGCTAAGATGGGGTGGTAGAGGTTAGTTGATACTATTATCTCTAAGTCATAACAAGATGGTGCAATTGTGGTAGAATATAGATGTTTGAATTTGTGGGCAAATGCAATAGGAGTTATGCCTGCAGTTGGTTTTAGTGCCATTGCTTTATCTAGGATCACTGTGCACATAAATATGTGGTTGCTCCTGATAAACATTGTGACTGGACGGACAAGTTAGCTAAATAAAAGGGACCCCTCTCAGAAGAAGACTAATTCAGCACAAGCATTCTGTCCACACTCATGCTGCCCCACCTGCTGAAATCTGCCCACAGAACGACTGTCACTCGCTTGACCAGATGACCGAAGATTCCCCAGGGCCTTACAGACTGCTGGATGAATACCTGGTTTGGGGAGACATGAAACTCTTAACCCCACCAGAGCTCAGAACCCTCTCCTTCCTCCCTGTTCATTTAAAAAATAGGGAGGTGGTAATATATTGTGATTGGACCCCCCAAATATCTGCTAGTTCCACATTCCTAGTGTTAGGTCCTACTTGATTAAAAAAGGAACCTCTCCATAGTTAATATCTAAGGCATCTGTATTTTATAATCAGTTGATATATTTCTTGGTATATATGACTATCTGAAGTCATTACTAAAGCAGTTTGTGAGCTCTTACTAAATATAAAAGTTATTAAATTTTTCAGATCCAAAAATTCACTCTGTGCCCAGCTATTGGAAAATGCTGTGAAATATTGGGTTGAAGCAACATGGGCAATTTATTTTATGTAATTATTTTAAACTAAAAAAATATTGAACTAGTTAAACCATTTTTTATGTTTGCAAGTACAGATTTAAAGATGTGGGTTGCTTATATTAATTGAATTCTTTATATAAATTGGAAGAATCACTAACTGAAGTTCAAAAATGTGAAAAAATACATACTACTATGTTTTTCTGCTTGACAAGACAGATATTGCCAGATCACAGTTAACTGAGGTAATTCCTGGGCAAATGACTAAGTTTTCATTCTAAGCAGATCTCTAGACTTGTATTACCATGTTGTTGTACCAAAATGATGCTGTGTACTAAAATTATGTCCAATGATTTTGGGGGTAAGTCAGTAGATCAAACTTACACCTATTTCAAAGGTATAATTCTGATCCCTTTATTTCTTTTTATTGTCTACATTATTATATATGTTGTGGTACAATTTCACAAGTTACAATGTTCCTTCATGTCCTCCAAGTTTTATAACCCTGACACTACTTGATTGCCATCTCAACCTGTTTATTGCAATCGTGAGGAGAAACCAAAATGTATTTTTAAATAGTCTCTGATCAGACATGTGATGAATCCCAAAGCATAACCATGTTGGTGTGTTTTATCTTTGCTAATAAGATTCCCTTGGAAATAACAAGCAGAATAGTTCAGTAATTTAAAAACTAGCACATTATTACTTTAATAGGAACCGTGAATATTTTATCACCATAATCCCCAATGAATAATTCTGCTTTCTTACTTTCCCGTCAAGGAGAAGAATATGTGAAGTTATGTGTGATGACAGACTCTCTAGAAAACCTTGGAGATTCTCTATAAAGTGACTCTGAAAATTTTGGGTATTTTCCTCAGTATATTAAGAGATAGCATTCAAAATGTGAAGCAATTATTTGTCAGAATTCTCTAAATATTGAAATTAGCTTATCATTTCCCCTTTTGAATTCCATTTTTATTATTTTATTTGTATCAAATCTCTTGCATACTAATTAGCCTTAAGTTTCTAGGATTCCTTCATTAATATTGGCTCTCTGCTGATATTACAATGTCTCTGCTTTTGTTACAATGTCACACACTCTTACTCACACAACAGTTCCACCAAAGACTCTTTATTGAGTACCTACTATGACAGAGAAAACAATGCTCCCCAAATGTTGCATTTGCTTTCCTGTGTTTCTCAGAATATGTTGCAGTTAGATAGAGGTTATGAGACTAGTTATGGCTAATGAGTGAAAAGCCAAAATGAATTTCTTAGTAATGTCTTTCATATTAACTGTCATGGTACCTCAGGGCCTGTGTTTAATGAAACCTTATTTTACTTAATAATGTCCCCCAAATCATTCATATAACTTTCATGACAGTGTACTATTTTAATGTTTCTACTTTATTGTTAGTTAATTTTGTTAATCTCTTATTGTGTTTATCAGATTATACATGAGTAAACTGTTTTCTCCAGCTTTACTAAAATATAATTGACATTAACACTGTGGAAGTTTAAGGTGTATAAGTAGTTAATTTGATATACTTATACACTGTAAAACTATTATCAGTGTGGGTTTAGTTAACACATATCCCCACCTATAATTACCATTTCTTTTTTTGTTGTGAGAACTTTTAAGATGTACTGTCTTTGCAAATTTCAAGTATATAATAGAGAGCACTGTTAACTGCAATCGCCTTGCTGCATTTGATGCCCCAAACGTATTCATTTTATTACCCACATTGTACCCTTTAACCAATTTCTCTTTATTTCCCCCACCCCTAAGCCACTGGTAATCGCCAGTTTATTGTGTTTCTATGAGTATGGCTTCCCTAGATTCTTTATACAAATTTTATCATACAGTATGTGTCTTTCTCTAACTAATTTCACTTAACACAAAACCCTCAAAATCCATCCATGTTGACACAAATGGCAGAATTTTCTTCTTTCTTGTGACTGAATAATAGTTCATGTCATGTATGTTTGTACGTATATACTCAAATATCTATTTAACATAATCTTCAAGATCCTGATTTATTTTCTCTGGATATATAGCCAGAAGTGAAATTCCTGGATTATATGGTATTTCTTTTTAATTTCTTGAGAATATCCACACTGTTTTCTATGGTAGTGCTACCAATTTACATTCCTACCAATAGTGCATTAACAGTTCCTTCTTTCTCCACATCCTTGCCAAAAACTGTTATCTCTTTGCTTTTTGATAATAGTCATTCTAACAGGTATGGCATGGTGTCTCATTGCAATTTTGAATTGGATTTCTCTAATAATTAGTGATGTTGAGCATTTTTTCATGTATCTGTTGGCCATTTTTAAAAATGGCATCTTTGGAAAAATATATATTCAGTTTTGTTCATTTTTAATCAGATTGTCTAATTTTCAGTTGTTAAGTTGTATGAATTCTGTATATATTTTGGGTATTAAGCCTTTATCCAATATATGGATTGCAACTATTTTCTTCCATTCCATAGTTTGCTTTTTCATTACACTTATTGTTTATTTTGTTGGACAGAAGCTTTGATGTAATGCCACTTGTTGATTTTTGCTTTTGTTACCTGTGCTTTTGTTGTTATATGTAAAAAAGACACTGCCACGACTAACGTCAAGATTTTTTTTCTCTATATTTTCTTCAGAGTTCTTTTTTGTTTGTTTGGGGTCTTATATTTAAGTTTTTAATCTATTTCAAGATAACTTTTGTGAGTGTTGTAAATTAGGTTATCAATTTTTTTCTTCTGCATGTGGTTATCCAGTTTTCCCAACTGGATATCCTATTGAGTATCATTGGCTCCTTTACCAAATGGTTTACAGTATATGTGAGGGTTTACTTCTGGGCTCCGTATTTTATTTCTTTGGTCTATGTGTTCAATTTTACTTCAGAATCATACTGTTTTGATTACTGTAGCTTTGTTGTATAATTTGAAATCAGAAAGTATGACCCTCCTGTTTTGTTCTTTCTCAGTATTACTTGGCTATTCAGGGTCTTTTGTGGTTCCATTAAAATTTTAGATTTTTTTTGTACTCTAAAAAACACCATTGTAATCCTCACAGAAATTACATTGAATCCATAGATGGCTTTAGGTAGTATGAAAATTTTAACAATATCAATTCTTCTGATCCATTAATAGAGGTACCTGTCCATTTGCTTTTGCCTTTGTATTTCTTAAGTCAAAATCTTATACTTTTCCAAATGTAGATTTTTAACCTCCTTAATTAATTTTTTTCCTGAATGTTTAATGTTATTTTGAATAGAATTGTTCTCTTTATTGGTTTTTTAAAGATATTTTGTTGTTATTGTGTAGAAACACAAATGATTTCTGTATGTTGATTTTGTATCTTGCAACTTTAGGTTATTGATTAGTTCTAACAGTTTTTGGATGGTCTTTAAGATTTCCTATGTATAATATTATATAATCTGTATGATAGCTCTTGGTTTTGTTGAACTTGCCACTGTTTTTCTGTGTCTATTTCATATATTTTCACTCTGAACTTTGTTATTTACTTCCTCCTGTGAACTTGGGGCTTAGTTTGTCTTTCTTTTTCTAGTTCCTTGAGGTGTAAGTTAGATTGTTTATTTCAGAATTTTTAAAAGATAAGCATGTATACCTATAAATTGTTTCCCTTAAAAACTGGTTTTGCTGAATTTCATATAAAAGGAATCTGTGTTTTGCTATTGTTGGATGAAATGTTCTATATTTGTCTGTTGGGTCCATTTAGCTAGCAGGGGTGTCCAACCTTCTGTTGTCTTTGGGCCACACTGGAAGAAGAAGAGTTGTTTTGGGACACACAATAAATACACAAGCACTAACGAAAACTGATAAGCAAAAAGAGTTCTAAGTAAATTTATGGTTTTGTCTTGGCCCAATTGATAGTCATCCTGGGCTGCATGTGGCCTGCGGACTGTGGGTTGGACACCCCTGGTTAGAACACAGTTCAAGTTCAACGTTTTCTTTTGATTTTTCTGTCTGGGTAATTTATCCATTGCTGAATATAAGGCTTTAAAGCCCTCTACTATTACTGTGTTGTTTCCTATTTCTTCCTTCAGATCTGTCAGTATTTAATATATGTAGGTACGTTGATGTTGGATGCATATATATTTATGATTGTAATATCCTCATGATGGATCGGCCCCTTTATCATTATATAATACTGGCCTTTTTTGACGCTTCATAACAATTTTTAGCTTAAAGTTTATTTTGTCTTTTATAAGTACAGCTATCATTGCTTTCTTTTGGTTTCCACTTGAATAATTATCTTTTCCTTCACTTTGAGCTTTTGTGTGTCCTTAAGCTAAAGTGAGTCTCTTGTAGGCAACCTATAGTTGGATGTTGTTTTTTATCCATTTAGCTACTCTACTTTTCCATTGAAGAATTTAATCCATTTACATTTTGAGTAGTTATTGATTGAAAAAGACTTAGGACTTGCCATTTTATTAGTTGCTTCCTGGCTATTTTGTACTTCTCTGTTCCTTTCTCTCACTCTTAATTCCATTTTTTGTGAACTGATGATTTTCTATAGTGATATGTGTTGATTCCCTTCTCTTTATTGTATGTGAATCTATTACCAGTTTTGTTTCATGTTTACCATGAGGCTTACATAAATATCTTATAGATGTAACTTTGTATTTTAGGCTGATAACAACTTAACTTTGACTGCATACAAAAACTCTACCCTTATACTTCTTTTATGTTTTGATAACACAGTTTATCTCATTATATTGTATATCCATCAATAAATTATTATAGATATAATTACTTTTAATATTATTGTCCTTTAACCTTATTCTAGACTGAAGTGATTACCATACCGCCATGTTACAGTATTAGAGTATTTTCAGTTTGACTCTATATTTACCTCTATCAGCATGTTGCATATTTTCATATGGTTTTATGTTACTAATTAGAGTCCTTTCACTTCAAGTCAAATAGCTTCTTTTCATATGTCATTTAAGGCAAGTCTAGTGGTGATAAATTTGATTAGCTTTTGTTTGTCTTGAAAAGTCTATCCCTCATTCTGAGGCCAGTTTTGCCAGGTAAAGTATTTTCTGTCTGCAGTTTTGTTTTTGTTTTTTTCATTCTGGCACTTTGAATAGATCATCACATACTATCCAGGCCAGTGAAGTTTCTGCTGAGAAATTCAATGGCAGCCTTATGGGAGTTCCCTTATAAATGACAAGTTTCTCTCTTGCCACTTTTAAAATTTGTTCCTTGTCTTTTGTTATTGACAGATTTTTTAAAAATGTGTCTTGGAGAAGACCTAGTCATGTTAAATGTGTTTGGTTACCTATCAGCTTCATGAATGTGGATTTCAAATCTCTCCCCAGACTTGGGAAGTTCTTGGCCATTATTTTCTAATAAGCTTTCTTCCCCCTCCTCCCTCCCTTTTTCTTTTGGAACTTATTTATATTCCAATTCTTTCTTCTGAGGGTATCCCACAGGTCTACTAGACTTTCTTTGCTCTATTTCATTCTTTTTTCTTTTATCTTCTCTGATCGAATAATTTCAAAGTTCCTGTCATATAACTCACAAATTCTTTTCTTTTGCTTGATCCATTTTTTTGTTGATGTTCCTATTTCATTTTTTAATTTCACTTATTGTATTACTCAGTTTCAGAATTTCTTTTTTGGTTCTGTATTTTTGATTTTTAACTCTCTGTTAAACTTCTCATTTTGGTCATATATTATTTTCCTGATTTGCCTTTTTTCTTATAGCTTATTGGGCTTCCATAAAGTAGCTATTTTAAATTATTTGTTAGATAAATTGTAGATCCATGTCATTGGAATCAGTTACTGGAAGAGTGTTCTGATTCTTTTGTGGTACCATGATCCCTTGATTTTTCATGTTCTATGAGACTGTGCATTGCTGTCTTGTATTTGAAGTAGCAGTCACCTCCTCCTGTCTTCACTAACTTCCTTTAAGGGAGAAACACCTACCATCAGCTCTGTTAGGGATTCTGAGGCTGTTTCAGACCTTGTCTGGGTATATCTGATGCACACTTCTTTCTCACTTTTGTGGTAGAATTCTTAAGCTTGTACACCTTTTCTTGAACCTGCAACATAGCATTCTGAGTGCCTTCTCTTTGTTTTCCTAAGGGTGGCATTAAAGTTCAAATTCGTGGTCTCTACCTAACCTTATACTCTGGCAGGCTTTCTGTGCATGCTCACTACCCACCTACCAAAGTTCATTTTCACTCCCATCAAGAATAAATACAAGAAGCCAGCCACAAGGTGTGGTGGGGGGCACCTTCGGGGTGCACATAGGCTAATATGGAAATCTATGAGCTAGTTGTCCTCAGCAGCTCATGGGTGGGCTTCTTGATGGAGTCCACAACACAGTTAGGCTCTATATCCCTTTAATTTTCTCTGAGAGTTCTATTTACTGCTTGCCCAGCCTTTTCCCTTCCCTTCAGTCATGTAGCTCATGATTCACTACTCCAGAAGGGGCAGGAGAAAACAGGCTTTTTTTTTTTTTGGTTTCATCACTTGCAGTTGGGGAAGCTGAGTGCTCACACACTTGCTCTCACTAAGCCCCTTGGAGAAGTTACAGGCCCAGAAGATCAATGTTGGCCCTCAGCTGTACTGCTTTGGGGAGAGGCGTAATGTTAAATTATCTCTTACTCTCTCCATATGTCCAAACTCATTGTTTGTTTGTTTGCTTCCAAGGATGTATTGGAACTTCTCCACTGGAAATTTGAACTTCTACAGAGGCTCTCCTGTCTGTGTGTGATTATTAAGATGAAGTTTTCCAGTGTCTTCTGTACCACAGCTGAGAGAGGCTATAGATATTTCATGGGGCAACGCAGGGCCTAAAGCCAGAACTGAGTTCTATATGCCTATCACTTAGCACAAAGGCAAGTGGGACTCTTACTCAGGTCCTCGGCATATGATGCTGAATCCCACAGCTGTAGCAAAGGCACTTTTGTCTGTGGATAAATGCCAAGTTTTTGTTGAGGAAGAGACATGAAGACAGGACATGAGGAGGGACATCTCACTCAGCCATGTCGCTCATGTCATTTACGATATGTGCTCTTTCTTTCACTGCTACATCAACCTTGTGAGCTTTGGGTCTGAACAGGGCAGCAACTATGGACTATCCTAATTAATTCAGGAACTAAAATACACAGTGTAAGGAAATCAGAGCAAAGGGAAAATTATAGGACAAATAAGGTTATTTAAGAAGCAATGTTAATACATTAAGTATATGCCTTGATATCCTAATTATTTGTACAGGTAGGCATCAGAATTAATTCTGAAGTTTTAAGAAGTCAGTGTAAAAGAAAACCACAATTGGTTACCTTTTGTGTCCATAATATAAATATAAACCAGTTGATTTGAGTGAAATACCTATCAACGTTAAGGCAGACAGACACTTTTCCCTTAATTTTCTTAGACAGAGCAACATTACCTAATGAAGTGATTTATTCCTGATGCCATTTAAATGCAGAGCCATGTACTGTTTCTGTCAGAGGAGATGTTTCTCAAATTTACTATGATTATGTAAATCCTCAAAAATGATTATTCTTGAGGTTCAGTTAGGTCAGGTTTCATTTATTGCTTATTTGATAGGAACTTGTCAACAACCTACAAATATTCCAACTTTGAAATACATTGTCGATATAAAATTCTACTTGAAATGTTTATAGAAATTAAGACATTTTTATGTCCAATCAATTTGTGTTGTATTAAAAATGTAAATGAGTTCAAATTAGAGTACTCACTAAACACCATAAATTGTTTCTCTGTATTACTTTAAGAGTTGTTCCTTAAAACGTTTCTGTTTCTAGCTTATTTACTAAAAGGAATGTTACATCCGAGATTGCTCTATCCAGCAAAGCTTTCATTTAGAATGGAAGGGCAGATAAGCACTTCTCAGATCAGGTCAAGTTCAAGGAGTTCATCATCACCAAGCCCTTATTATATGAAATGTTAAAAGGACTTATCTAAGAAAAAAAAA
>PVKM010042605.1:0-12765 GCA_004027735.1 Carollia perspicillata
ACTATGTAATGTGAAGCAGTAATTGAAAATCAATGGGCAAATAAGCAATCTTAAAATAGCGTAATCATTAACTGGTCAAGAAAATGTACCACCTCCCACCCATTAAAATTGCTACTGTTAAAAAAAACACAGAATAAATGTTGAGAAGGATGTGGAGAAATTGGACCCCTTATGCACTGTTGATGGGAATATGAAACAGTATATCTGCTCTAGAGACCAGTATCACAGTGCCTCAAAAACTAAAAACAGAATTACTGCATAATTTCATAATTCTGCTTCTGGGTACATATACCAAAAAGAAGTGAAAGCGGAGTCTCAAAGAGATATTTCTACACCCATGTTTATAAAGAATTATTCACAATAGCCAGAGAGTAGAAGCAACCCAGGAGTCCATCAAGAGATAAACAGAACATGGTATGCACATACAATGGTCCCGTTATTTGATGTTTGCTTTTAGAGGTTTCAGTTTCTAGCAGTCACCATGTCCAAAAGCATCAAATGGAAAATTCCAGAAATAAACAATTCATAAGTTTTATCCCTTTTAAAATCATTTTATTTTCCAATTACAATTGACATACATTTTTGTATTAGTTTCAGGTGTACACTCCAGTGCTTAGACATTATATAACTTACTAAGTTATTTATCACCCTGATAAATTTTGTAACCATTTGACACCATACATAGTTATTAGAATATTATTGATTATATTCCCTACACTGCACTTTGCATCCCCATGTCTATTCTGTAACCACCAATTAGTACTTGTTGATTCCTTCACCTTCTCACCCATCCTGAAGCCTCCCTCTCATATGGTTTCTGTCAAAATGTTGTCTGTATCTGTAAGTCTGTTTCTGTTCCGCTTGTTCATTTGTTTTGTTTTTTAGATTCAGTTGTTGATAGACATGTATTTATTGCCATTGTATTGTTTATTTTTTTTTATCTTTTTTTTCCTTCTTCAAGAAGATCCTGTAACATTTCATGTAATATTGGTCTGGTAGTGGTGAACTGTAGCTTTTTCTGGTTGGGGGAGCTCTTTATCTGCCCTTCAATTCTAACTAATAGCTTTGCTGGATAGAGTCATCTTGGTCAGAGATCCTTGCTTTTCATCAGTTTGAATATTTCTCTTTTTTTCTTTACATTTAAAAAAAATTTATTGGTCAATTTTGTTGTTGTTGTTGTTGTTCTTAGAGAGAGGGAGAAAGAGAAACATCAATTTCTTGTTCCACTTATTTATTCATTCACTGGTTAATTCTTGTATGTGCCCTGACCTGAGATTGAACCCACAACCTTGGCATACTGGAACAATGCTCTAACTAACTGAGCAACCCAACCAGGGTTGGAAATTTCTTACCAATCCCTCTGGCCTACAAAGTTTCTGTTCAAAACTCAGCTGACAGTCTGTGTGTGTGTGAGCCATACCTGAAAATACTGCAATACTAGGTTGATGTGTGGAGTAGACAGAGTGTGCTCCTATCCCATATCCTAATCCCAGGTATCCACTTAATATATTGACCTTGGATAAAGGACATATCGCATATTAAACTGATGAAAATAGATACTGCACTTTATCTTAGCAAAAGGCTGAGAAGTGATCAGCTGACTGTCTTATGAAGATCCTTTGTACTTAACTGCTTTTTTCTTGCTGCTTTTAAGATTCTCTCTGTCTTTAAACTTTTACACTTTAATTATGTTGTGTCTCGGGACTCTCCAGTTCCTGGACTTGTATGTCTATTTCCTTTACCAGGTAAGGAAAGTTTTCTGTCATTATTTTTCAAATAGGTTTTTATTTTTATTTTATTTTATTTTTTTATTTTTTATTTTTAAATGTAATAATATATTTTTATTTATTTATTTATTTATTTATTTTTAGAGAGAGGGGAAGGGAAGGAGAGAGAGTAGGAGAGAAACATCAATGTATCCCCTACTGGGGACCTGGCCTGCATCCCAGGCATGTGCCCTGACTGGGAATCAAACCAGCGACCCTTTGCTTCACAGGCCCGAGCTCACAAATAGGTTTTTAATTTCCTCCTCTCTCTCCTCTTCTGGCATGCCCATCATGCAAATGTTGGTATGCTTGAAGTTGTCCCAGAGGCTACTTACACATCCTTGGTTTTTTTTAGATTCTTTTTTCTTCTTGTTGTTCTGATTGGTTGTTTTTTCTTCCTTATGTTCCAAGTCATTGACATGATACTCGGCTTTATCCACTCTACTGTGATTTCCCTGTAAATTGTTCTTTATATCAATTAGTGTGTCCTTCATTTCTGACTGGATCTTTTTTATGCTGTTGAAGTCCTCACTAAGTTCCTTGAGCATCCTTATAACCAGTGTTTTGACCTCTACATCTGAAAAATTGCTTATCTCCATTTTGTTTAGCTCTTTTTCTGGAGGTTTGATCTGTTCTTTCATTCGGGCCATGTTTCTCTGTCTCCTTGTTTTGGCAGCCTCCCTGTGTTTGTTTCTACGTATTCGATAGAGCTACTTTGACTCCATGTCTTGGTAGAGTGGCCTAATGTAGTAGGTGTTCCATAAGGTTCAGCAGCACAATCTCCTCGATCACCCAAGCTGTGTGTGGGCTGTGTACACCCTTCTCCTGTAGTTGAGGCTTGATTGCTGTTGGCATATGAGTTGGAGGGATTTACCCCCAGACCAATCAGCTGCAAAGAATGGTTGTGACCATGACCAGAGACCTCTGACCACAGTGGTGGATCAGCTGTGCAGGGGCCCTCCCTCCAGGGCAGGATTTACTTCAGCAAGGCTCTGGCTCCCGCTGAGTCCACCCCTTGGTGTTTTGCTTGTGGTGGTGGTTGGTTGATGATGCTTCAACATGGTCTAAAGCTGTCTACTGGGTGTGCTGGCTCTGGCACCTCCTGGCAGGTGCAGACCAAGGTCAGTTCCAGCTGTGTTCTGCTCAGGGCCATCTGGCTTGAGCTATAAGACAATTTACAGATGGCTGCTACTTGTGCTGGGCTTGGAGATGTCCAGGTGAGTTCCGGCCATGAACCAAGGCTGGCTACAACTGGTGCTGGGCCTGGGCCTACTTACCAAGAAGTACAGGGCATGCTGAGACCAAATGCTGCTTATTTGAGAGATTGTAGGGAAGTCTGAAGCCTGAGCCAAGACAGGCCATTCATATGAAAAAGCCACAGGAAATAGTTTGGGTGGGCCCAAAAGTTTGGTGGGGTGGGGTCTCAGAGAATCACCAGGACAGGGCAAACTGTGAGCCAGCTTGATGGAGGCTCAACTATGACATCTGCCTGTCTACTCTGTAGGGGGAATGGCTCAGGGAAAGGAACAATGACCTCTGCCATCACCTCTGTCTGGGAGAGAGCTGCTCCCCCAGCTCTTGCCCTGATGCCAGACAATTCAGTTCCTCCTCATATGTTCCTGGTGCTTTCAAGCTGCTGCCCCAGTCCTGGAGCTCAGAGGGAGTGAGTCCGAGTAGGTTCATGCACGGGCCCTTTAAGTGGAACTGCTCTGGATTTCCCTCGGCCTCAATCCCCACTGGCTTTTTGGGGGGACTGGCTTTTATAGTTTTTATGGCTCTTCCTGGCATTGGAACCCTGGCATGGGGGGCCCGGTGTGGGACTGGAACCCTTTGCTCCTCAGCAAGGCTCTCTGTAGCCAAGCTATCCCTCTCAATTTTTACCCACCACATGTGGCTGTGGGGCCAGCCTGTTCTCCATCTCTGCTCTTCCTACCAATCTCGATGTGGCTTCTTCTTTAATTCCCTAGTTGTAGGACTTCCATTCGGCCAGGTTTCAGGCAGTTCTGAATGATGATTGTTTGGTAGTTTAGTTGCAATTTTGTTGTGGCTATGGGAGGAGGTGAGTACCTCATTAACCTACACCACCATTTTGTTCATAGGTCTATAATTCTTAAGTTTTAAATTGTGAACCATCTGAATAGCCTGATAAAAATCTTGCTCCATGCCACTCCATTTCTCCTGGGAAGTGAATCATCCCTTTTATATTGTATTCACACTGTGCATACTCTGTGCCTGTTAGTCAGTAGTGAAGTCAATTATCAGACTGACCATCCCAGCATCTCAGTGTTTGTGTTCAAGTAACCCTTTTCACACTTCTTGACCCCAAAGTACAAGATCAGTGCTGCTGGCAATTCTCATATGCCAAAGGGACACTGTACAGTCCTTTCTTTCAGTGAAAAGGTGAGTGCAGCACAATAAGATATTTTGAGAGGGACTAAATCCACATAACTTTTATTACAGTATATTGTAGGGAAAAAAACATAGTATATACAGGTTTTAATACTATCCACAGTTTCAGGGATCCACTGGGGATTTTGGAACATATCCTCACAGACAAGGGGGATTATTATTCACCCTTTAAAAAGAAGGAAATTCTGATGCATACTACAACATGGATGAACCTCGAAGACATTATGCTAAAGGAAATAAGGCAGTCACAAAAGGACAAATACTTTATGATTCCACTTATATGAGAGACCTAAAGTAGTCAGATTCACAGAGACAGAAAGAATGGTGGTTGCCAGAGCTTGGGTGGGGGTGGGGAATTCTGATGGATTGTAGTTATTCAGTGGGTATAGAGTTTCAAGTAGGATGAAAAAGTTTTAGAGCTAGATGATGATAAGGGTTGCACAGCAATGTGAATAATGTACATGTGCTACTGAGCCGTACACTTAAAAATTGTTAAAATAGTAAATTTTATCTTATATATATTTTTCACAATAAAATATTAGATCAAGGAGCTACCTTAAAAAAAAAAGTGCCCTGGCTGGTATGACTCAGTGGGTAGAGTTCTGGCCTGGGAACTGAAAGGTCTCCAGTTCAGTTCCCAGTCAGGGCACACGCCCGGGTTGCAGACCAGGTCCCTAGTTGGGGGCGTGCAAGAGGCAACCAATCAATGTTTCTCACATCTATATTTCTCTTTCCTTCACCCTCCCTTCCCCCCATCTAAAAATAGATAAAAATAAATAAAAGTAAACTGACACTGATCTTAAAAGCAACACATAAAAAAAAGAAATACAGAATGCAGTAACAGACACATGATGCTGCCTTCACTGAGCTTATATTGATTATTTCCTGCTTGTTCCAAGAGCCAGGGATGCCTTTCTTTCTTTTTTTTTTTCTGTATTTCAAATTACTCCACACCCACACCTTCCCTTTCCCCTTGTCTGAGAAATATTTCACGGTTCCTCTGTTCTTTCCTCACCACTTCCATCTTCTGTATGTCTTCACCTTCATTGTAGGAGTCAACCAGAGATGTACAGAGACATTTGGCTGGGAAACGCTGATGGCAGGGATGTCCATGTAAACTGCGAAGACTGAGTCTCTTAAAGTTGTCTTTTATCACCTTGATAGGAAGACTGTAGGAAGGGAAATTGAAGGCACATGGGACAATGGTATAGGAGAACTCTAGAACTGTGAGCTGATTTTTGCCCCAAAAGCTTCATACCAAATAATAAAAATGACCCATACAATCAAGAGAAAGGTGAATCCTTAGTAGGAAAAGGAGTCTTAATTTTAAAAGGAACCTGCCAATTTTTCGGCTTGCTCTTTAGGAAGTCTTACTTGGTAAGAGCTGCCCACAGAAAAATGTGATCTTGCAGGATTCACTATAGTTTTGGCCCATGTTGGTTTGGTTCCCCTCCCCTCACTTCTAGGCAAATTATTCAACATATTATGTAATTGAAGCCCTGGCTAGTGTAGCTCAGTGGATTGAGTGCGGGCCTGTGAGCTAGAGGATCGCTGTTTGATTCCCAGTCAGGGCACATGCCTGGGTTGCAGGCCAGTTCCCAGCAGGGAACACATGAGAGGCAACCATACATTTATATTTCTCTCCCTCTCTCCTCCCCTTCCCCCTCTAAAGAGAAATAAATAAAATCTTTTTAAAAATATGTAATTGAGTTGCTCCCTTACCCCTCATCTATCTGAATTTCAGGATTCAAGCTGCCCAGATTTGGGGAGGAAGTTGGACATTGGACATTATGCTGGCTTTGATAGCTATATACGTTGCTCCACTTTAAAAATTTCTCTAAATATGCTTTAATATTGAACAAACATTGGACATAGCTCTTTATTAATAGCTATGACAACTGATATGCTTGCATAAAGGGCCTACCTCTGCAGACTGAGAAGATGAGACTCCCTATCGTCACACTCAACAAAGAAAAGTAGAAAGAAAAGAAGTGTTGCTTTAAGAAATATCCTTGAACTAAATCTCCTTTCTCTATTCCTCCAAGCTTCCGCAGGTTCACCCGATCCAACAGTGTGACGACAGCAGTGCAGGCTGACCTGGACTTCCACGATAATCTGGAAAACTCTCTGGAGTCTATAGAGGACAATTCATGCCCAGGCCCAACCGCCAGACAGTTCTCCCGGGATGCCAGCACCTCCACGGTCAGCATTCAGGGCTCGGGAAACCATTACCACGCCTGCGCAGCTGACGATGACTTCGATGCGGATTTTGACCCTTCGATTCTGCCTCCCCCGGATCCCTGGATTGACTCGATCACTGAAGACCCCATGGAGGCCGTTCAAAGGTCAGTGTGCCACCGGGATGGCCACTGGTTTCTGAAGCTTCTCCAGGCAGAACGAGACCGCATGGAAGGGTGGTGCCAGCAGATGGAGAGAGAAGAACGGGAAAACAACCTGCCTGAAGACAGTAAGTAACACAGCTGTGCACATCTGTACACGGAGCCCTGGGGTCTGCGCTAACCTTGTGTCTCTAGACTTCGAGGTTTTTCCTTGTCACTTGGTCTAGCTGCGGTCTAACCCTACCGCAACCAGGACATGCGGGAGAGCCAGGGATTCCAGCGGCGTCCAGACAGACGCCCCTGCGCTGCACGATAAAAAGAGGAGCGCTGGTTTCGCCTTCGCTAGCTCTGGATCTTTTCCCTCTGAAAACACCAAGCTCAGCATAGGGCGGCTTCTTGTTCCTACCTAACATGATGCCTCTTCCCCAAGATGTTACTGAAGGGGTGCCAATTCTCAGGGAAGTAACAGGAATTTTAACTAGTTTCAAGGATCACAGATGCATGTGCATCGGGCACTTATAATCTTGCAGTTTTGTTACTTTCATTAGCATACAATATGAAAACACGCTGGTAATCTGCAGGCCAGTAGGAGGCCCACGCTTACCTACATTCTTAAGCCTGCTGTGCATGCGGTTTCTTCCCTACGTTTTAGGGAAGGCAAATCTTCAGCCACTAAATTCATACAAATTCCAATGTAATGCTTTGAAATAAACGATAAAACAAAATATGATGAATACATAAATAATGGGGACCTAGCACATCGTTATTTTTAAACTTGGCCTTTTGGCAACAACAACTCCTATTCAAAACTGACAAACAAAAATTAGCAGATTGCTATAATATTGAGGCAAATTTTGCAGATTTTCAACAATTCTGAAATTCAATATAGTTTCCACTCAGTATGTAGTCTAATGCTGTGTGTTTATTTTCTTCTAACACACTCTTATTAAATGAACGGTGGGTCTTCCAACCAATGACGTTTTTGAATCAAGAAAATGGTCTTGATTCAAGGTAGTCTGCCTTCGTTTTTGGGTGGGAGCCGCCTAGAAAAGTGTTGTGCCAGCGTGGCTGTTCAGACCTCTCTTTGAGATCAGCATTTGACTTTTCACTGTGAAAATTTTAAAACATGCGCACAAGTAGAAAATTTAGTACAATGAACCCGCATGTACCCATCATGAAGCTTAACACTTGACCAGTCTTTTCTTGTGTACCCCCACTCATTGTTATTTTTGCCAAAGTCTCTTTAAAAAAAGTCTAAGGCTTCATGTCACTTCAGTAGGTTTCTCACTGTGAGTGAGTGAGTAATTATTATTCCTAACAAAAGTAATAATAATTTCTTAATAATTTGACCCAGAGCCTGCTATACTATAAACCATGTTACAAAGACTTACTAAATAAACCAAGCTCGTTACGTCAAGGATCGGTGAATTTTCTATGACGGGAAGTTTTTGGTGAAAACTAAGCCTGGGGAATAACAGCAGGTTATGGGATTCTCTCACCGGGTCCACTTTCGTGCTCGCACCTTTTCTTTGTGCTCCTTCCTTCTGCTTGGACCCCACCAACCAGCTGCCTGGCTTATTTGTTAGCTTCATGAGCAGGTTGAAAAACCTACAGATGGGTTTCTGTAACATTCCTTTGCTTCTTTCATATTATGAGAGCAAACAACTTAGCAGTGGAAAAATAAATCTCCTTGACACTTGCCCCTAAACGCTGGTGCCACTGCAGGCTCACTTGAGCGTGGATCCACAAGCAGATTCTGTTTCTTGCTCTTGTAACAGGTGAGCGAGGCACCAGCAGGAGCCGCGGGCAGGGACAGGTTTCAGTAAGGAAGTCTTAACACTTGTTGGCTTTTCTCCTTGTGGACGTACCCAAAGTTTACTAGACTTTCCTAGGGAAAAATCAGTGTCTCAGGGGCAGTGGCCTTTGAGTGCTGCTCAACAGAACAAACTTTTAGATTTTAATCTATTGAATTCATTACTTTGGGATCCATTCTATCTCCCTCGCTGGCTTTCAATAGGATCTGTCTTTTTACGTGAAGGTGCCACTGTCCCACCATTAATAAACCATACTCAAGAGGGTGTTTTCTTCAGAATAGTGATGAATTTCCTCAGATCTACCTCTATTTTACCAGGTTGCTGCCTGGGCAGGGGTTGGGGGAGAGGTGCTAAGGTCATTGTTGTTAGAATGAGCCAAGATAACTAGGGGTGGGAATATTTTTGGTGCTTTGCTTTAAAGTACCCAACCAAGTAAATTAGCCTTAGATGGTAAGTAGGTAATGAAACCTTCTTCATGGGGAGTTATCCACCTTTGTAATTTGAAATATATTTTAATATCAGAACTCCCATTTCTAATTTTTTTTAAAAATACACTCAACAGCCCTGGCTGGTGTGGCTCAGTGGATCGAGTGCAGGCCTGCAAACCAAAGGGTCACCATTTCGATTCCCAGTCAGGGCACATGCCTGGGTTGCAGGCCAGATCCCCAGTGGGGGCATATGAGAGGCAACCACACACTGATGTTTCTCTCCCTCTCTTTCTCCCTCCCTTTCCCTTTCTCTAAAAATAAATAAATAAAATATTTTAAAAAATATACACAACATCCCTAAGTACAACAGGAGGAACAGTGAAGCGCTTCTGGTGAGGGCCTGGAGTCCCGCCTGCATAGCTGCCACCACCCGCAGACAAGCCACCTGACAACACGTCCATCCTCCTCCCCCAAATCCTAGGACACCTAGAATACAGTTTGAAAGTTAATGGTCTAGAGTGAAAAGTCCAAAGTATTATTTTTTAAAATAATTTTGTAATGTTAGATCTAACTGCTGACACAAAATTTAGAGGAAAATGCCCTTCACACATGTTTTTTAAAAAGGTACAAAACTAATCCAAATTAGTAACATCTATTTATCTAAGTCCAACTGCTTTATAATATATGGCTCTTCCTTCAAGTCTCAGCTTGGGCTTCACTCTCCAGAAGTCTTGGCGGAATGCCTCCCCTCAGGCTGAATTCAGTGTGTTTCCCTAGTGCTTTCCGTAATTGCCTGTGTGTTTCTCTGCCAGGTATTCCCAACACAACTTTATGACGATCGGTGTATCTCTCTCCTCCACTGAGGAGCGAGCTCTCTGAGGACAGAAATTATTCTTGTCTCCTCCCTCTTTATATTTGCTAGCACATAGCAGAGGTTCAGTAAATACTCTGGAAACTTTGTTTTACAAAAGTATTTTACCTAACAAAACATTTCTTCCTAAGGAGCTAAAAAATTCTCAATAAGGAACTAGCAATTACTTTCACCCAAAGATGGCAGGGGCGTACCCTTGTGAAGGGACGAGCCCTTCTCCTCAGAGCCAGGATTCGGCAGAGAGAGAGGAGCACCTGCCGCAGAAACAGCAGACAGGACTGCTGTGTTGGTCTGCTGGATGGTCCAGACGAGCCCTTTCAGCTTTGGGGACGTGATTCGGTCCTGCCAGCACTCGAAGGCTTTCTGCATGTTTTATGCTCTGTGACGTACAAAGAGCAGCCCCAATCTACTAGCATTTGAGACCTAAACAGTGCAGAGGGACACTCACATGCCCAGGTCTAAGAATCACCAATTTCAGTGAGGCAAATCCAGGTGAGGGTGTGACCAGAAAGCCAGAGCAAACGTCTCCCATAAGAAGGGAGAATATAAGCACACGAAAGAATATTCATCTTGTCCTCACAATACCCCCAGCAGTGGGCTAGAGTCTTTGACAGGTGTTGTTTTATTTGCCCTCAAAACAGCTCTCTGGCAGCATCTTGCCCAAGGTCACAGAACACAGAAGTGTCTGATGGAACAGATACAACATGAATAACATTGGACCAGATAATGGTACTTTAAGTGTTGCTTGGTGCTGTCCTCTAAAGCTCTTTCTACATAACTCTCCCTGGCTTCTTGGCAACCAAATTCTGTTCTGATAATGGGGACTGGACTTGCACAGGATTTTTGTTTTACTAAATCTCTAATTTAACCTTTTCTTTTTCTCAAAAGAACGGTGGTAAGCAAGAGAGGCCAATCCTGTTTGACAGGCATAGCCCATTTCAAAGTGACCAGCTTTAACAGAAAATTCTGTGCACACCCAGAAAAGTAGCTTAGATAAATGGGTCAAGGACAGCTGTGTCTGTCCCTTGATCCAGCCACCTTATGTGCTCTCTGGGTCCTGTGCAAGGAGGGCCTCTCTTCAGGGCACATGACAAAGATGGCTCCTTGACAAGTCTCTCCCATGAGAGCCAGCCTTCAGAGTCTTCATGGGAAGATGAGGATAGAGGGAGAGAAAGGGAAATTCTAACCATACTTAATTTCATTTGTGAGCCACCATAATTATCCCAATTTTATAATCTTTTAAAATGTTTGGTGGATGCACCTGATGTCTCTCTGAATTGTACACTTAAAAATTGTTAAAATGGTAGCTCTTATGTATATTTTACCACAGTAAAAATAAAATCTCCCACTCTGAAATAAAATGTCTGCAGCAGCTGGAGGTTGGTAGAACAAGTATGCCAGCGTCATGTTCATAGTTATTCATTATGCCTATAAGAATGTAAGGTATTTTGTTAAATGTCTTCTTGAATTCAAAGTGCAGTTGACCCTTGAACAACACAGCTTTGAACTGCATGGGTCTGCTTGTATGAGGATTTTTCTTTTCAATGAACACCTGTACTGCTCTCGACCTACAGTTGGGAGTCTGGACACAGAGGGCTGACAGTGTGCCTTGATCTAAGTCATTTGATATTAGGGGACTTGAACGTCCACGGATTTAGGTATATGCTGGGTCCTGAAACCAATCTCCCCCAGATACCATGGGGCTACTTGAGTTTTGGGAGAGTCAAAAGTTATTTGCTGATTTTCAACTATGAGGAGTTGGTGCCCCCAACCTTTGCACTGTTCAAGGGCCAACTGTGCAGGATGCCGCCCGTGGTAGAAAAGGAGGAGCAAGAGGAGGCGTTAGGAGAAGAACCTATTTGTTCAGCGGGGATTTGAAGTACAGATTGGGGCTTGGGTGGTTGCCATCATTTTTCTCTACTAGAAAGATGACGAAAAAGGCACCATCCAACTTTACATAATTATTCAGTTATCAATTACTTTAGGATGCCATTATCCTCACCCTGACAGCTGCTTCCTAGGCCTTTGGCTTTTGGCGCTCCCGGGCTAGAAAACACTTCCACAGTTTTCCTGAAACTGGGTAAGTGTGTGCCACGCCAGGTAGAATGAAAACAAGCCCTTGTGGTCACCTAGGAACCTCAAGCTATCTTTGGAAAAGTGTAAATTCCTCGGGTGTGTGGAGCTATTATTTTCCCTGATAAAATAAAAGCAGAGCAAGGACTTTAGTCTTTATTTTAAACCCTCATGCCTAACAGTTAATAGTAGGTTTTTGGCTCAATAACAAAATAATGAGAATCGGCAGTGACTGAGTTTTCCTCCAAACCGTGGCAGCTGACAGAACGCTTGTTCTTGCAGCACTCAAAGTAAAACGATACAAGCTTTTGTCGGACAATGAAGCCCTTGTGTGAAACAGCTGTCTCGGGGAGATGGCTCAGTGCTATTTGACAGTGGCTTGTATGTTACATAGATACGTCTGGTATTATCTGACCGGGAATGAAACGACCAGATGGAACTGAATGCTTCTAACTAGGAATGCTGTCTACCAGCGCGGGTGAAAAACACGGGCTCGGGTTTCAACGGCCCTCGGATGGAATACTAGTTGATTGTACTTGGAAATCTATCTTTGCCTCCTGAATTGTGGACAACTTATATGTGGAATTTTCAGGCTCTATCTGAAACGAACTGATAAACCTAGAGCGTGTGTAGGAGGCAGATTAATTCCACTTTAATTTTTGCCTGGTAATAGCATCCAAGTGAGTGAAACTTGGCCTGGAGTCCCCCAGAAGGCTTGTGAGCCTTGGCAGCAAGTGTGGGACTGGCAATGAAACCTGAAATGGGGTTTGCCCGGTTTCAGGTTGAGTTACGGAAGCTGTGCACAGTCATCTCTGTGACCGTCTATCGGTGTGATCACCAGGCTTACTCTGCCCAGTGTCGCCTGTGGCGTGTCTCCGCAGCCTGTGAAGCAGTGGGTGGCAGGCAAAGCAGCACTCACGGTTTCTGCAATTCATCTGCCTCAAGCCCTGGTGTATTTCTAAGCAGGGAGAGGCGGGCGCATCCTGGCCACTTTCTGTTTTAGTCTCATCTTACTTTTGAAGTAGCCTTCAAAAGGCCCCTCCCCGTCCTTCCCCCAACCACGCC